>CAKNYM010044650.1:34277-46295 GCA_932195095.1 Andricus curvator | reverse complement strand
TCACTCTAAGTGAAAAGTTAACAAAAGTTTGAAAATTTCAGAAAAAAACGAAACTATCTGACATTAATATAGATGAAGATAGTTATTAACAATATAAATTTGTTCAAACAATTATTTTTGCTTAACTTGAGTAATTATTAAGTTACTCCAAGTGAAAAATAGACAAATAGTTAAAATTTTGAGGAAAACCCACAAGTTTCTACCATTAAGCAAAGAGAATATTATTAACAATAATAATAAATTATTTGAACAATTATTTTTGTCAACATACATTAATTGTTACCTCACTGAGTGAAAAGTAAACAATAAGTTACAGATTTCAGAAAAAAGCAACTATCTAGTATTAATATAGATGAAAATAATTATTAACAATATAAATTTGTTCAAACAATTATTTTTGCGTAACTTGAATAATTATTGAATCACTCGAAGTGACAAATAGACAAAGAGCTAAATTTTTTAGAAAAAACCACAAGTTTCTACAATGAAGCAAATACAATATTATTAACAATAATAATAAATTCTTTGGACAATTATTTTTGTCAATATAAATTAATTGTTACCTCACTAGATGGGAAGTAAACAATTGGTTACAGATTTAAGAAAAAATCAATTATCTAGTATTAATATAGAAGAAGATAGATATAAAAAACTATAATTTGTTTAAAAAATTATTTTTGCTTAACTTGAGTAATTATTAAGTCACTCTAAGTGAAAAATAGACAAATATATAAAAGTTTCAGAAAAAACCACAAGTTTCTACTATTAAGCAAAGAGAATATTATTAACAATAATAATAAATTCTTTGAACATTATTATTCAAAGATAAGATTATTAAAAATATTAATCAATTATTTTAACAATTATGTTTACTAACTAAAAACAATCCTAAATTGTTTAAAAAATTTATGTAAGCTTCTAACAATCAGTATAAAGTGTTGTTTTATGTATCAGAAACAACTTGCATAAAAAAACCGCAAAAAATCATAATTAGCGCCAAAAACACGCAAAACCAATTTTTTCACTTATGGGGTTTTTTGGGACCCTATAAAACAGACTTATGGGGGTAATATTTGAAAAGTAATATTTTATTCGCATTCTGTGGCTGAATTTGAAGAGAAATATTGAGTTTCAATTCGATTCAGCTAATATTGAGGATTCTGAATAAAATTTACAAAAATGTTTTTTTTTTATGGGAAATACGTGTTAAACTTTATTTGTCTTGCGTCACCTCTAAATATGATTTTTTTTAATGGATTTGTTTTTGTATGGATTCAAAGAAATTTCCGGGCGTTATTCATAAAAATTGAAAAAAAAAATTTCCAATGCATTTTCGGACCACCCTATTGACCAATACTATTTTGTCACTGATAGCTAAGAATTTCAATTGCATGACAATTTTATGATACTATATTATCTCACATTTCTTGGTATAATAATTAGAGAGTACATTCTTGCATGCTATTATAAATTAGACCATTTCTTCCATCAATAATTGCATTATCTAGTTATAATTTTTACATCTATAAATAAAATCGTAAAAATTGGTGAATTTTTCATTATGAAAGTTGAGAATAGGAAGTATTGTGGAAGTGCGTTCCATTAGAAAATGTCTGTTTGATATGAAATTCGTGTTTCCTGGTTTATATCCAAAATGCACTCTACTGGAAATTGACGTAACGTTTTCATGGATATCGTATTCTAGATATTATCGATTTGATCCTTTTGTACTTCCCTTTCCTTAGAAAAAAAATCGGTTTATTTTTCAGCATTTTACTATGGATTTTACAGAACATTTTTTTTACAGAAAACAAAAATAACAGTCAAAATGGTATTAATCCGGTCATATGATAAATTTGAATTCACAACTTTACACTTTAGAGGTTTTCCATATTTGTTAGGATGACTAAAAAAAATAATTGAAATATAAAGAATAATAAATAATAAATAAATAATATATGAATAATAAATAAATAATAAGAAAATAATACATAAATAATTAATTAATAAATGATAAATAAATAATCAATTAATAAATAAATGAATCATAAATAATTAATTAATAAATGATAAATAAATAATCAATTAATAAATAAATTAATCATAAATAAATAATGAATAAATAATAAATACATAATACATACATAATAAATAAATAGTAAATGAATAATATATAAATAATAAATAAAAACCTCATAGAAAGAAAAACGGAAAAATCTGGAATTTACAGAGTATTTAAATCAGTTTTTTTCTCGAATCATCCTATTTTGACTTTGATCCTCGTATTTTTCTTTTAATTTAATTATTTGATTAAATTTTCAAGATTTTCGCTAATCGTGAATAGCGACTCAAAATTTTTTTTATCAAAATTCAGCTACTCAATTCAAATCGGATTTAATTTATTGAAAAATCATTTTTTTGGTTAATGAATCATCATTTTAGTTGAAATTTTTTTTTCAAAACTCAACTACTTTTATTAATATTTGTTTAAATGATTTTTTTAACTAAAAATTGAACTATTCCATGTTTGGTTGAACGTTTATCTTCTTCAGTTGAAAATTAAACTATTTGATTGAAAATTTCGGTATTTTGCTGAAACTTTGTCTTTTGTGGTAGAAATTTAATCTTCTTGGTGAATAATTTATTTCTTTGTCTTGAACATTTTCTTTTTTTATTGAAAATTAATTTTTTTAAGTGAAAATCTAACTATTTCATGGTTGTTTGATCACCGATCTTCTTCAGTTGAAAATTCAACTATTCGTTTAGAAATTGTTGTATTTTGTTGAAACTTTGTTTTTTACTGATTCACCGTTTTGGTTGAAAATTCAACTATTAGGTTAAAAATTTCATTCAAAATTCAAATATTTGGTTGAAAATTCATGTCTTTTGTTAAAAATGATTCTTTTTTGGTAGATAATTAATCTTTCTGGTTGGAAATTCACTTCTTTGATTAAAAATTAGTTTTTTTATTAGAAATTAAGTTTTAACTAAAAATTCAACTAAATTTGTTAACTAAAAATTTAAATAAATTTTCAACTAAAAATTGAACTAAAGATTTTGTCGAAATTTTTTTTTTAATAGACATTTATTCTGTTTGGTTGTAAATTCATTAATTTGGATGAAAATTGAACCATTTTGTTTAACATTTATTTTATTTGGTTAAGAACATATTTCTCCCACTGAAAATTAAATTATTCTATTTTCTGTTTAAAAATTAGCTTTTTTAGTTGAAAATTCATCTATTCTCTTAAAAATTTGTTGTTTTTTGGTACGAAATTATTCTTTTTGGCTTAAATTTTGTTTCTTTGGTTAAAAATCAGTTTTTTTAAATTAAAAATCAATTTTTTAAATAAAAATTCAACTATTCCACTTTTGATCGACTTTTTTTGGGACCTTCAATCTTTTTGGTTGAAAATTCATCTGTTTAGTTGACAATTCAACTATTTTTTTGAAAATTTATGTTATTTGATTAAAAACTTATTTCTCTAACCTAAAACTAAAGTACTCTATTTTTTGTTGAAAATTTATATAATTCAGTTCAAAATTCAACTATTTGTTTGGAAATTTCTGTATTTTGTTGAAACTTTGTTTTTTATAGTAAAACATTAATATTTGTATAACTAATTTACCGTTTTGCTTGAAAATTCAACTATCAGGTTGGAAATTCCATTAAAAATTCAAATATTTGGTTAGAAATTCATATCTTTTGTTAAAAATTATTCTTTTTTGGTAGATAATTAATCTTTTTGGTTGAAAATTCACTTCTTTGATTAAAAATTAGTTTTTTCATTAGAAATTAAGTTTTAACTGAAAATTGAACTAAATTTTTAACTAAAAATTGAACTAAAGATTTTGTCCAAATTTTTTTTTTAGACATTCATTTTGTTTGGTTCAATATTCATTTGTTTGGGTGAAAATTCAACTATTTTGTTGAACATTTATTTTATTTGGTTAAGAACATATTTCTCCAACTGAAAATTAAACTATCCTATTTTCTGTTAAAAAATTATCTTTTTTAGTTGAAAATTCATCTATTCTCTTAAATTTTTTTTTTGTAGAAAATTAATCTTTTTGGTTGAAAATTCAACTATAAGGTTGAAAATGTCATGAAAAATTAAAATTCTTGGTTAAAAATGCATGTATTTTCTAAAAATAATTCTTTTTTAGTGGAAAATTAATCCTTTTGGCTGAAATTTTGTTTCTTTGGTTGAAAATCAGTTTTTTTAAATTGAAAATTTATTTTTTAAATCAAAATTTAACTATTCCACTTTTTGTCGAATTTTTTCAGGGACATTTAATATTTTTGGTTAAAAATTCATCTGTTTAGTTGAAAATTTAACTATTTCTTTGAAAATTCATTTCATT
The DNA here is from genome assembly GCA_932195095.1 of Andricus curvator. Taxonomy (NCBI): domain Eukaryota; kingdom Metazoa; phylum Arthropoda; class Insecta; order Hymenoptera; family Cynipidae; genus Andricus; species Andricus curvator. Next base: position 41,930 of record CAKNYM010044650.1, on the reverse strand, counting down.
AGTTCAAAAACTTATTTGTCTAACTTAAAATTAAAGTACTATATTTTTTGTTGACAATTTATATTTTTAATTTGAAAATTCATCTATTTTTTTTTGAAAATTTGTCTTCTTTGGTAGAAAATTCATCTACTGCGTTGAAAATTCAACTATTTAGTTAAAAATGTAATATTTTGAATGAAGATGCATCATTTTAGTTAAAAGTTCATTTTTATGTTGAAAATTATTATTTTTTACTAATTCTTTATTTGTAAAAGCAGCTTTATATTACTCTAATTAAATATTTCGTTGAAAATTGGTTTTTTCTTCGGCTGAAAATTAATCTTCTTTACTAAAAATTTAACTGTTTCAGTTGAATATTCCACCATTTTAGTTAAAAATTCATCTCTTTAGTTGAAGATTAATCTTTTTAACTCAAAATTTAACCGTTCAATTTTTTTGTTCAAATTGTCTTTTTTAGTTAAAATTCGTCTGTTTCAGTAGAAATTAGTCTTCTCATTCAAAAATTAATCATTCCGGTTGAAAATTTGAATATTCTAGTCAAACATTCATCGCTTTAGTTGAAAATTCATCTTTTTGGTTTGAAATTTCATTATTCCAGTTAAAGATTTATCATTTTAGTTAAAGTATTATCATTTTAGTTGAAATATCATCACTTCGTTTCAAAATGTAACTATTGCCTCCAAAATTACTTAAAAAAAAATTTTTTTCTTCAAACTGAAAATGTAACTATTGCAATTGAATATTCCATCATTTAATTGAAACTGCATCTCTTTGGTTGAACATTCATTTTTTGTAGTATTATTTTTGGGGGATACATAATTCAAATTATAAAATAAAAAACTCTATCAAACATTTCTCTTTAAGTTTATTTGTTTATTTGTTTTTAAAGTTAAATAAATATATAATTTTACTAAGATTCGTGAGAAAATCCAGAAATTTTTTCAAGCTTCCAGATATGTCGAAAAAGTACAGTTTTTTATGTTTCAGGATTTTGAAAAAATTCAGGAAAAATTCGAGTCAGTTTGAAAGATATTTAGGACTTTTAGAAGTTTGGAAGATAAATATCTCTTAAACAGATTCGAAATATTTTTAAAGTTTTGAAAAATCATTCTTTTTTGAAATTCTACAAAATAATTTAAAATCTTTTGAAATCTTTTTCAATTTTCTCTTAAGATTTTTTTTTCAAAATAAAAAATCAGTTTAAATTTTACCAGGAATTTTAAGAAAGTTTTTTTATTTTCTTGAAGCCTTTCAAACGTCTTAAAAAGATTATAAATTTTTCGGAAAAATTCGAGTCAGTTTAAAAGATATTTAGGACTTTTAGAAGTTTGGAAGATAAATATATTTTAAAGTGATTCGAACTGTTCCTAAAATGTTTTAAAATATCGCAAAATTGAAAAAATTGCCCTTAATTCTTCCAGGTATTTTCGAAATTTGTAGAAATCGTTTGAAATGTTTTGATACCTTTTTAATTTTTCTCTAAGGAGTAATTTATCAAAATAAAAAGTCATTAAAAGTTTTCCCAGAAATATGAAGAAAAGTTTTTTTTATTTCCTTGAAGCCTTTCAAATTTCTGAAAAAGCTTCGAATTCTTTTTCGAAATCTTCCGAAATTTACATTTTTGTTTTAAATTTAATTATTCTAATTGATTACTTTATTCCAATTTTTTCTTAAAATTCTGAAAAATTAACAAAATTATAAAGTTACGTTGTCAAACAAATAGATGAATTTTTAACTAAAATAATGAATCTTTAATAAAAAAATGAATTTTTAACAAAATAGTTGATTCCTCAACTAAAAAAAATTAATTTTCAATAAGTTGCATTTTTAGACGATGAAGACGAATTTTCGAAAAAACAGTGGAATTTTCAACCAAGACAGATGAATTCTCATACCAGAAAGACGAATTTTCAACCAAATAGTAAAATTTTTAACTTAAAAAAAGTTTTTCAGTCAAGAAAACAAAATTTATCGAAATTACGATTTGAGGGGATAAATAGTTTTGATTACAAACTGCAAATTTCGAATAAATATTTCTTTTTTAGGTTTATTTGTTCATTTTTTTTTAAGGTTATAGAAATATCATTTTCGTGAGATTCTTGAAGGAAATTCAGAAAGATTTCTAAAGATTTCAGATATGTCGAAAAAGTATACTTTTTTATTTTACAGGGTTTTGCAAGATTTTAGTAAAACTTCGAGTCAGTTTGAATGATATTTAGGGCTTTTAGAAGTTTTGAAAATAAATATATTTTAAACTGACTCGAATAATTCCTAAAATTTTGAAAAATCCTTGAATATTAAGAAAAATTGCCCTTAAATCTTTCAGATGCTTGACCTTCTAAATATCTTAAAATATTATTCGAATTTTTCTAAAAATTTTCTTAAAATCCTGAAAAATGAAGAAAATTGTTTTCAAATCATCCAAATTCTGTTTTGACAATTTTGGAAATCTTTTAAAATGTTTTAACGTTTTTTTAAATATTCTCTTAGAATTATTTTTTCAAAATAAAAAGTCCGTTTCAATTATCCCATGAATTTGAAGAAAAATTTGTTAAAATTGTGAAAACTTTCAAAATCCTTAAGAAGATTCAAAAAGTTTATTTCCAAATATTCATAAATGTATCTTTCGAAATTCTTTCAAATTTTAAATTAACTTTGAATCTTTCAAAAACTTTTAAATATCTCTTAAACTTACTCGAATTAAAATCGTCCACATTCTTTTTCGAAATTTTAGGAAATAATTTAAAATCTTTTGAAATATTTGTGAATTTTCTCTAAAAATTTATTTTTGAAGATAAAAAATCAGTTTAAATTTTTCCAGGAAATTTAAGAAATGTTTGTATTATCGTGAATCCTTTCAAAATCTGTAAAAAAAACTTCAAAATTTGTATTTCCAAATATTCAAAAGTGTACGTTTTTTCTAACTTTTTTTGAATATTTTCAAATTTTTAATTAATTTTGAATCTTCTTAAAACTTAAATTAAACTTAAACTTAATTGAATTTTTTATAAAACTTTGTAATCTTGCTAATTGAAAAAGTTGGCTTTAAAACCGCCCACATTGTTTTTCGAAATTTTAAGAAATATTTCAAAATTTGTTGAAACCTTTGTCAGTTTCGTTTAAAATTTATTTTTCCAAATAAAAAACAGTTAAAATATTCACAGCAATTTTAAGACATCTCTTTTATTCTCTTGAAACATTTTAGAATGCTTAGAAAGCTTTTTTTCAGAAATTTTCAGAAAGCTACACTTTACAATTTGTATACCAAAGTGCTGGGCACCTTTAATTCATTGATTGTTATTATTACTATTGAATATATATTATTTAGATAACCTCACATTTTTCATAAACCTGAAGTTTGCAGAATTTTGATTTTAAACGGGGAAAAGGAACGACGGCTCCAACCAATCATAAATACGAGTTTCCGGACAACAATAGTTTCAAATTGTTTCGAGTTATTTCGAGATGGTTCGAGAAATAATTGAAAATGGCGCAATGCGCTTTTCAATAATTGGATAAATGCTATACATTCGTGGATTCTGTTTGAAAAAAGCTTTCAGAAAATTCTGATTAATTATAATCTGATTTTAAAAACTCTTCTATTTGAAAATGTTTTTCTTGAAGAAAAACGTTTCATTGAAGCTTCTTATGGAAAATTTTGCTTATTGCATAAAAAGAGAAGATCTTGACCGAAATCTGCGAGTGAACTCTTACCATGCCTCAAAGTGTTTTGCATAGTACTTGAAAATTCACACAGCCTCAATGAAAGTCACACAAAACCATTTTTGTGGTTTCCCACGTCCTCGTCTCGTTTCCAGAGAGAGCAATGTCTACAAACTTTCTGGCTTTTTAAACGCTTATGGATTGTAAAAAAATGACAATTCGTTCGCATAGAACACTTGAGGTGGTCAATAAATTCCTGTTATTATTTTAAACATCCTTTCTAAAGTTAATCATCTCCATTGATCCGTAGCAGTTCTGAAATTGAAAGTACACTTCGGTGCCTCGCGTCCCTTTTTATTAGTATTATAAGTGCGGAATTTCTTTTTAATTTTGAATCAGTGTAGTGTAAGTTACTTTTTTTTGAGTAACTAATTACAGTTACACTGTTAGAAAAATCTGTAGTAGATTTAGTATACATGTAAGGAAGCAAGAATGCACAACATGAAATTAAATTTAGTATACCAGAGTACAGTAAATTTAGTATATGCATATACTGAGTTCAGCATACACGTGCATGAAATTTAGTATACGTGTTTACTAAATTCAGTATACATGTAGACGAAATTTAGTATACGCTGAAACAAAGGACCGTGTTTCTTAATGTGAACCTTCACCGATTTCCCTGGTTTGCACAATGATCGCGAGCGATATTTTATCATTGCATTTTATAGGATTAATACTTATTTGTTGTGTTTCTAACTGAAAAATCACGATCACTGGGACATATACCTTAAATGTGAATTATATTTTAAATTTCACTTGAATACAATAAAAATTCAGGATAGCAAGTTTTATTCAATTAACATATCCTAATATATGTAAAGACTTCTTGAGTTTTTATCTTACTTTTTTAAACTTCAGATGCAAAGCTTTGAAAACAAATGCAGCGGCATGTGAGCCTGCCACCGGCCACGTTGCGCGATCCGCGTAAATCGAAACGCGCTTGCGCAGCTGAATATAGTAAACACGTATATGAATTTTAGCATACAGAAACTATGAAATTCATATACGTGAAAAAAACGTACTGTACGCTCAATAAATTTAGTATACATATAAGTTCATAAAAGAAATTTAGTATACGTAAGTATTCCAGGCGGAAATATTATATATAGTTTATATATAGTGTGAAGTATTATATATAATATTCATTTGTTTTATATAAAAAATGTATAAAACAAATTAATATTATATATAATACTTCACACTATACACTGTTAAAAAAATCTGATCGAAATTTAATATACATGTGAGTAAAGTCATTTGCACATACCGTACATTAATTTTAATATACCATCATGTTGTAAAATTAATATACATCTATATTAAAGTCGGTAAAACAGAATGCGTGAAAACAACAAGTCCTTTGATACCTTCAGATCTTGTCAAATTTAAAAAAATAAAGCAATAACCTTACATTCGTCGACTAAATTCTTACTTACAATTAAAGTGCAACGTACGGGTGGAATTATTCCTAAAATTCGCTGCGAATGTTAGAATTTTAACGTGAGTACAGGTGCTTGGAGGTTAGGTTTCTTAATTATTTGTTTAATTGAACTTGTCTCTGAAAAACCAGTGTAGTTTACATTCATCTACGAGAAAATATTCTTTTTGATCATTTATAATTGAAAATTGCTGCCAGAATTGTTTTTAATTTTTGTAAAGTGCAAATATCGGACTTTTCTGATAAATGATCAATATGCGGTATATGAAATTTAATAACATAGTCTCTTAATGGCGATTCCGTATACCTAGGTTTTAGATTTAATATACAAATGTATATTAAATGTATATTAAAATTGCAAACATTTTTAACAGTGTATATCAACTATATATAATATTTCCGCCTGGGATACTAAAATTACAAAGAGTAATGAATTTAGTAAACATATATGAAATTGAATATGTTCGTGTATACTAAAATTGCAAATATTTCTAACAGTGTACGTTACTTAGCGAAAAAAGGTAACTAGTTGTAGTTACTTTAATTGTAACTGTAACTAGTTGAAGTTACTAGGTGAAGTAACTTTAAGTTACCTAAAAAGTTACTTTTTCACTTCCTTAATTTTATAATTTAAAAATTAAAATAACTAAGATGATAATTCATAAAAACCTAATTTAAAAAGTAATAGGCATCAGTTGAAGTAAGATTCTTAGTCACATTTTTCAAACAAAAAGTTATATTTTCAACCAAATGATATAAAATTTTTCAACCGGACGAAATGAATTTTCAAGCCTAAAGGATGAATTTAAAAAAAAAAGTTTCTTTCCAACCTAATTTTGAGTTTCTAAGAAAATAATTAAATTTTTAACAAAATACATGCATTGGCAACCAAATGACGGAACTTTCATACCGAAAATATTAATTTTCAACCAAATAATTGCATTTTGTACTATTTTCGAAGCAAAAAGACAAATTTTCAATAAAAAGAGTTAAATTTCGAAAAAAAGTTCATTCTCAGCCATATAGTTGAATTTTCTAGCAGAGTATTTAAATTTTCCACCCCTCAAAAAAAACCAGGGTGTCTACCCTTCAATGATTCTTGATTTGTACCAGTAGCTTCATATTACTCTATTCAACAATTTTGTTGAAAATTTATTTGTTTTTGGTTTGAAATTAATTTTTTCACGGAAAAATTCAACTATTCTATTTTTGGTTAAAAACTTATAATTTCTAGTTGAAAATTCAAGTATTTCGTTGAAACTGCATGTATTTTATTAAAAATTCAACAGTTTTTTTGCAATATTATCTCTTTCTCTCTCTTGACAGAAAAATCTTTTATAGTCAAAAATTCAACTTATATTGAAAAGTCATATTTTTTGGTTGATTTAAACTGTTTTTATTAAAAACGTAAAATCTGTTTTGATTGCAATATTAACTACTACATTTTTCTTTCAGAATTTATCTTTTTTTAAATGAAAATGTTGTCACTCTGTTAAAAGAGAAACCCTTTGGTTAAAAATTATTTTTTTTTTAAGGTTCATTATTTTAATTGAAAATTAATTTCTTTGGTTGAAATCTGAACCGTTTTTTTTTTGAAAATTGTTTGTTTTTGAAAAATTAACTTTTTCAGTTGAAAATTCATCACTTTGTTTGAAAATGTAACTACTTTTTAAAAATTAGTTTTCTTTTGGTTAAAATTTTTTTTTTTCTACAAAAAATGTAATTAACTGTTCCAATTGGATATTCGATCATCTGAGTTAAAAATTCATCTCTTTGCTTGAACATTAATTTTTTTAACTGAAAATTTTACTATTCAATTTTTTTTGACAATTTATCTGTTTTAGTTGAAGATTCGTGCATATTTGTATGAAAATTCAACTATTGCAGTTGAAATTTCATCATGTTAGTTGAAAATTTATCTTTTCGATTTAAAATTTAACTATTCCATTTCTGGTCGAAAATTGATCTTTTTTAGTTCAAAATTCAACTATTTGGTTGAATATTCGCCACTTTCAGTAAAAAATTTAATTATTTCATTGAAAATTCATGTATTTTGTTAAAAAATCGTCTTTTTTGGCAGACGATTAATCTTTTTTATTGAAACTTTATCTTTTTGGTTGAAAATTCCAATATTCCCGTTGAAGATTCATCATTTTAGTTAAAAATTAATTTTTATAACTCAAAATGTAACTATTCTATTTTTGGTTGAAAATGTATTACTTTTTAATTAAAAATCCAACTATTTGGTTGAAAATTTGTCTCTTTCAGTTGAAAATTCAACTATTTCGTTGAAAATTCATATATTTTGTTGAAAAATTGTATTTTTTGGTAGAAAATTAATCTTTTTGTTTCAAAATTAATCTTGTTTGAAAATTCATCTTTTTGCTTGCAAATTCCGGTATTCCAATTAAATATTCATCATGTTATTTGAAAATTTATCTTTTTGGATGAAAATTTCAATATCCCAGTTGAAGATTCATCATTTTAGT
>CAKNYM010044650.1:10582-34267 GCA_932195095.1 Andricus curvator | reverse complement strand
TATTTCTTTGAAAATTCATATATTTTGTTGAAAAACTGTATTTTTTTATAGAAAATTAATCTTTTTGTTTCAAAATTAATCTTGTTTGAAAATTCAGGTATTCCAATTGAATATTCATCATTTTATTTGAAAATTTATCTTTTTGGATGAAAATTCCAATATATTCCAATATTTTTTAAAACTGGAAATGAAAATACTCCATTTATGGTAGAAAATTTGATATTTGTTAGTTCTAAATTCAACTATTTGGTTGAAAATTGTTTTTTTTTTTTTATTTCGAAATTCAATTGTTTGGTTGAAAATTCATGTATTTTGTTGAAAAATCGTCTTTTAGGTAGAAAATCAATCTTGTTGTTTAAAAATTCAAGTATGCCAATTAATTATTTATCACTTTATTTGAAAATTTATCTTTTTGTTTTAAAATGAAACTACTTGGTTAAAAGTTAAACTTTATTGTTAAAAATTTAACCTTTTGGTTTAAAATTAATCTATTGCAGTTAAAGATTCATCATTTTAATTGAAAATTCATCACTCTGGTTGAAAATTTGTTGTTTTTTTTGTGGAAAATTAATTATTTTAACGGAAAATTAATTATTTTAATAGAAAATTAATTATTTTGACTGTAAATTTAACTATTCCATTTTTTGGTTGAAAAGTGATCTTTTTTAGTTCACAGTTGAATTCAACCAAAAAAGACGAATTTTCAACAACGTAGCTGAATACTCAACCGAACCAAGTTAATTTTCTACTAAAATAGTTGAATTTTCAACCAAAAAAGAATTGATTTTTTTACCAAAAGACATAAATTTTGAAACAAAAAAGCCGACTTTGGAAAAAAGAAAGAACAAAAATATTCTCTAAATTATTGTTGAATTGACAAACCAAAAAGATGAATTTTCTACAAAACAATTGCATTTTCAAACCGAAAATATAAATTCTTAACAAACAAATTACTTTACAAGCAAATAAAATAGGTGAATTTTTAACAAAATGCATGAATTTTCAACCAAAATAGATGCATTTTTAACGAAAAATATATAATTTGATATTATTTCAACCAAAAATGATTTTAATTCAAAATCACAGTTGAATTCAACCAAAAAAGAGAAATTTTTAATAAGGTAGCTGAAAACGTAGAAGTCGAATTTTCAAAGAAGAAAGAAAAAAATTTCCACTATATAAATTGTTGCATTTTCAAGCCAAGAAGACGAAGAATGTTTAACAAAATGCATGTATTTTCAATCAAAATAGATAAATTCTCAACGAAAAATATAATAGTTGATATTATTACAACTAAAAAATATTTTGGTTTGAAATTAAACACATTCAACAACAACAAAATTCGCTTTTTTACCGAAAGAAATGAGTTATGAAAAGAAAAAGCCGAATTTCGAACCAAAAAGAAAAAAATGTCCACTGAATTGTTGAATTTTCATGTTAAAATATGAATTTTCTAAAAAAAGTTGCATTTTCAAACCGAAAATATGAATTATAAACGGAAAAGTTACATTTCAACAAAATAGTTTAACTTTCTACCAAAATAGTCAAATTTTTAACAAAATACGTGAATTTTCAACCAAGTTGTTAAACTTGAACCAACAACCAAAAAATTATTCAATGGGAAATTAATCTCAGTTGCATTCAACCAAAAAAGGCGAATTTTCAAGAAAATAGCTGAATCCTCAACCAAAAGAGATTAATTTTCTACCCATAACTTGACTGACCAATAAAAATTTCTGAATAGGACATAATATACAAAAAACAAACAAATCAACTTCAAAGTTATTATTTTAAATTTAATAGGTAGTTAGAAATTATCTAAAATATTTTATTGGGGACTCTTAAGAAAATATTTGCAAGAGGCATACAAATTAGTATGACTAAGGACTCATAAAGGAAATCATTAAAAGAAGTATTAATAAATAAACTTAATTATTAAAGAAACATTTTTAAATATTATTTTCACATACGTATTGAAATTTTTTTTATCTTTACCAAAGAGCAATGGCTTCTGCAGAACAAATGAATCCTCAAAATGACATCCCAACCGTTTGTATTAATTTTTTTATTTAAAAAATTCGAAATTAATAATTTTTTTATTTATTTAACAACGATAAAGGTAAATAAGTCTCCGTCTCCTCTTTATCGGCAGTGAGAATGCGAAGAAGTTCTAATATTTTCCACAGAGAGAAAGGTGGCTCCTCAGTACAGACACTGCTTGAAAGTATAATATTCAAACAATTTCAAACTGCAGAGTTCAATGAAAATACCAACAAATTAAAAAAATGAATAAATAATATTTTTGGTAAAACTTATTCAAATTTTGTATGAATATAAAATCAAGGATTAGCACCAACACAAAAAGTAAAAGGTAGAAAGCGTTTCAGGGGAAAATGCTGGGAGTAAGCTCGGCAAGCAAAACAGTGAAGAACGCCAAAGGTAAAATAAAACATCACTAATTATATTACCTCATATTATATTCATATTCATATATTCATTCTTCTTTTTTTAGAGCGAGATTAGCCCCAACATTTTTACCTGAAACGCTTTTTACTTTCCGTTCTTCCTGTAAAAAAATCGATTATGAATTTGAAATCCATTGTTTGATAAAAAAAGTAGAATAATGATACCCAATTAGAATCAATACAAACGAGACTACTTGCTACATAAAATCTCTTGAAAAATTAATACTGAGTGTCTTTGCAACTTCATTATAAAAATTGCATAAACCATTACATAAAGAGTGTTAAAAAATAATGTCACCTTGCATGATCCACAGTTAAGAATTGCATTCCAAATATGAAAGTAACCGAAGCATCCTGCCAGTTATGCAACATTTAGAGGCGCAATAACTAGAGGTTTTACAGTTTTCGCAAAAGTGACTTTCATTACCGAAGTTATGTTATTTATATAACAAACAAAGTAGTATACCCCTTATTAATCTGTCCTCTAAATCACTCATACGTTAACAAAAGTGACAGAAATTCGTGACATAATCTGAAATCTGATGCGTAAAGTTGTATCATATCTTGAACCACATCAAGCCTTTTTTGTGTTCTATATTATTAAAGAAGAATCATTCCTTATTCAACCAGGCGTAAGACTCAAATTTCTTTTAAAAATTACTTATTCGTGCGTAGATCCTATTTATTTTAGGACTTTCGAAATTGAAAGGCAAGGGAAGTTTATTTTTATATCAGTTATTATATCATCAGTCCCAGACGAAATTCTGAATTGGTGGAACGTATCAAATAACTGATCCTACAATTATTCTGCACGAGAGGAAGCTAAATAATTTTGAAACGGTTTATTTGATCAAGTATCTTCATTGTTAATGTTTATGTTGCTTATGTACTAATGTACTATTTTTTATAGTAACCGAAAATCTGGGTAATTTTACTCTAGTTTTTAAATTAATTTAATTAAGATTTGAGTAATAATCCCAGTCCCTTTAATTAGATAAGGCAATATCTTAAACACACCACAAAATGATTTCTGTTTAATTGAATGTATTATATTTGGCTCATAGATTTTTTTAACACTTATTTGCAAATTATATTACCGGAATAAATTTTTTTATTCTATAAATGAAAAGAAATGTTATTTCTGAAATAAATTGGGCATTGTTCGTTATAACATGTATATTTGCTCGACAATTATTGTCTTTACTCTATAGTAATTCATTCGCCACTAATGTTTTATTATGCATTGAGAGATGTGGTGAATTTTTTCATAAAAATTTTATTTTATAATTTTGATCATAAATGATGCAAGTTATTACGAAAATGTAAAATGTATTTTAGTATAACTTTTTTATATGTGAATATTTGTATGTTAAGATTTTTATCGTATCTGTTGTTGTTTATGTAAAAATGAGTAAATTATTTTAATATAAGAAGAAAATTATCCTGTCGATAGAACTTTTCAGGCCTTTATAAACGTTACAGTCTCTTTCTTATTGACAGCTAAATTCAACAGAAAATTTTCAAAAAACATATGTTTTTTTCTTTTTTGAAAATCTGTTTGTTATTTTGTTTAAAATAATTTTTCTAACGTATGGCATAATTTATTCTAAGGAAAATATTTTCTCCCTGATATATTCTTCTATATTTAATTATATATATATATATATATATATATATATATATATATATATATATGTATGTATGTATGTATGTATGTATGTATATATATATTTATTTATATTCTGATATAATTCAAAATGATTTGATAAAATGTTGAAGAATTCAAAACGAGTTTGAAACACTTCAAGACGAATTAAAGACAGACTGAAAATTTAAAAAATGTCCATCGAACTGAATAGAATTGATTTAATTTAAAAAAATTAAATTAAATTTAAAAAAATCGAGAGAGATAATAAAAGAATTCTGGATGATTTAGAAATAATTCAGGCTGAATTTAAAATGAATTCAAAATAATTACAAAACATTTTAGCATTTCAAAAACGCCAAAAACAACTAAGACATGTTTAAAAATATCACATCAACTCATAAAATCAAAATTTCTCATATAAAAAAATCATAAGGTCATAAGTTTGTAATCTCATATTTTCACAATCACATGTGAATCACAAAATTTGATCCCGAATCCTGTGAAGAAAAAAAATTATTCATATTATATGTCCATAATGTTAAGTCATGATTCACAAAATTTATAAACAAAAATTTATTATGTATATATAAATACGTAATTAACACATTTAAGTAAAACATTAATTATAAAGATAAATATTTTTAATTGAATATTTATAAATTAAAATTATCTAAAAACTAACAACTATTAATTGAATTAAAGTAGATGAATTATGAATCAAAAATATAATAGTAGTATATTAAAATAAAATAAATGAACTTTCAGCCAAAAAAATTGAATTAAAAGTAAAATTATAACTTTTCAGTAATGAAAGATGACATTTCAAATGAAAATGAAAAATTTTTCATATAAAAATATGAATATTTAACAAAATCGTTGATTGTTCGACAGAAAAATAGTTTAATCTTAAACAAAATAATCAAATTATTATACAAATAATAGAAATTGTAACCAAAAGAAAAGAATTCTGAACCAGGAATATAATATTAGACTATCACATTAAAATTTATAAAAAAAATAACTATTTTGTTATATTAAACGTTAAATTTATCAAAATTAAACTAATATTTAATACATTCAAAATACATTGAAATTAATGAAATTATTTATTAAATGTGAATATTATTTTTTCTTCACAAATTTTAAAACATTAATTAAATGTACTTTAATAAGACGTTAATAAATACTCAAAAAGGTATTATCTATGGTGAAGGTATTAGGAAAAATGTTTTTTCTTTCTTGACTGACAATTCTTTATCTGTTGAAAATTCGCCTTTTTGGTTGAAAAATTCATCATTTTAGTTGAAAATTCATCTCTTTTGTTAAAAAAGTTACCACTTTCTTGAACATTTCTTTTTTTTTTAAATTAATTTTTTTAGTGAAAATGTATCTTTTCCACTTTCGGTTTAAAATTCGACTTTTTCGATTGAAAATTTATTCTTCATCATTGAAAATTATTTGTAGGTTAAATATTCAACTAATTTGTTGAAAATTTAATTATTTTTTTGAAAATTCAACTCTTGTTGAAAATTTAAGTATTTTGTTGAAAATTGTTTTTTTGTTTTGAAATGTACACTACTACATTTTTGTTGAGATTTCATCTTTTTTTTGAAAAAGCAACTTTTTTTTTATTGAAAATTAATCTTTTTTTGAAAATTTGATCATTTGGTTGAAAATTCATATTTTTAGGTTGAAAACTTAACTATTTTGTTAAGAGTTAAACTATTTTGTTGTAAATGCATCTCTTTCATTAAAAAGACAAATTTTCAGCCAAACAGTTTTATTTAAAAAAAAAAACATTCTTTCATTTGAAAATTCTTTTTGTGTTCGTTAGAAAATCAAACTTCTTTGTTGAAAATCAATTTCTTCAACTGAAAACCTAACTATACAATTTTACGATGAAATTTCGTAATTTTAATTATGAAAATTAATTTCTTTTTTTAATTCATTTATTCAAGGGAAATTTTAATGATGTCATTTTTGGTTGAAAATTTATCTTTTTTTTCAGAAATTTAATTCTATTGGTTAAAAATAATTCTTTTTTATTATTCATTACATAGATGCCCAATTTCTCCTCGACTGAAAATAAAAATTGAACAATTGAGAAATTATTGAACATGATCATTGAAATTAAAAGATTCCAACTTTTGAAGATACAATTTGTTTCATTTGAAGTTATAATAACTTAACTACAAATTAGTTTTTAGAATTATTCTATTTGAAAATTTATGATCAAAAAGTCTTTTCTATTCATGCGTCAACTTTCAATGATGTCGATGAAAAAAGTTTTTCTGTTGGAAACAGAGGATTCAAATATTATAAATTATAACTTAATAACTTCCTTAATCTTCATTAAAGTGTATTAATATTGTAGATCAATCGATTTGCATCGAATCAAGGAATCTTTTCCGTTCTTGCATAAATTTTGAATTATGTTAGTGAAAAAAGTTTTACTATAAAAAACCGTGTTTTCAAATATTTTGCATGAACATAGCTTCCTTACTCTTCAATAAAATGTATCAATGTTATAGGTCAATCGATTCGTCTCGAATCAAAATATCTTTTCTGTTCTTGCATCAACTTTTAATTATATTGATAAAAAAAGTTTTACTATAAAAACCGATTTTCTAAATATATAAATTACCATAACTTCCCTACTCTTTAATAAAATATATTAATATTATAGGTCAATCGATTGGTCTGGAACCAATGAATCTTTTATATTCTTGCATCAACTTTGTATTATGTTAATGAAAAAAGTTTTACTGTAAAAAACCGATTTTTAAAATATTATTGAGTGCTAAAAAAAATGCAATAAATATTTTTCGAAATCGTTCAGTCAGTTTCAGGATATTAGTAGGGAAAATGAGCCCTCCAAATTTCATCAATTTATCTGCGACCGTTTTCAAGTTATCGTGTTCACAGAAAGTGTGACATCCAAACACACACATATCCGGACAATTGCTTACAACATTGTATTAGACATTTTTAAATTGTGGAAGGTTTAATTAAATGAATTCAAATTTTTTTGAAAATGTTACCATTACAAAGCTTCCTCTGGGAGGAAGCAAAAAGAGGAAAGAAAAATGAGAAGGCAACCAACCAAATCCCCTTCATTCTCTTTTTTAATTCTTTCGCCTTTTTTCAAAAGAAAGAATTAAGAAAGAGGAGGGAGGGGATTTGGTTAGTTGCCTTCTCATTTTTCTGACCTTTTTTTTATTTTTGTCCAGAATTTTTTTTTTTAGGAAAATGTTTTTTTTTTTAAGAAAATGTTTTTTTCTATTTACAATAGGAGCATTTCATGGTGGTTGTCCAAATTTGGTCGTTGGAAGGATGTTGTCAATAATTAGCATAATAAAAATCACACTCGTTAAATAGTTTGTTAATTGGGTAAGAAAATAAAACATTTTCATTATTATTTATAACAAATTGAAATGAATATGTACACAAAATTTGTATTGGTAGTTAATTATCGACAACATCCTTCAGCAATTCACAGTGAGTTTTTGTCAAAAAATCAGTTTTTTCTTACAGAAATTTGTAATATAGTGCTTTTATTTAAGTCTTTTTGGCATAACAATTACATTAATCAATTAAAAGGTAACATTTATTACAATTTATTATTCGTTTATGTAATTTGTTGATAACAATTACAGTTAATAATTAAATTCGTTTGAACAAAAAATAAAAAATTACTTTCCTCACGTTTGTCGAGAATTTAAATTACAAATCGGGGAAAAAGTATGACCTCTGGACGTATTTGACCGTAAAGTTGCCCAAATTTCATCAATTTTTGTTCCTCCATATTGGATCAGCCATTTTTTATATTGAAATTCTGACGTTAGATTTTGATTCAGAGCCCTCAAAAACGTAAATATGGACAATTTTGTCAATTTTCCTACATTTTTCAAAATTTTGTTCCCCCATATTGGATCCGCTATTCTTCATATTGCAATTCTGACATCAGATTTGGATTCAGCGACCCCAAAAACCTGAAGATAATAAACTTTGTTAAGTTACCATCATGTTTCCGACTTGTGTCTCTCCATATTGTATTTTGCGTATTCAACCGCATTCTTCTCGGAAAAGAAATAAGCTACGCTATTTTTTCTGGCAGATTTGAATTCAGCATTAAAACATCTATGAAATATGATGTCTTGCACTAAACAAAACTTTTTTCTTTGTAGTTCTAGTACAATTTTGCAATTATTGTCAAAAAATGATGGTCTTTTCCCGCATTTTCCAGGTTGGGAATTCCGGGAAAACTTTTCTCTATAATATTCCCTTATTGTGCATTGAATAAGCTTCAATCTCGTTCAAAGAACATCCATTTTAGCCAATTCGTTCGAGAGATTTTTGGAATTAAATTTTGCAAAATAGCCCAATGTGCGCCGCCGCTGGTTCAGGAATTGTGAAGATAACTCTGAAGAGCCTGAAAAGTCTACACAAAGGTCTTTAGCCTGCCACAAGGGCGTTTCAAAATGGCCTTTAGAGTTTCCTTCAATGGTCTCTAAAGTCTCTTCCTATGAGGGCCTCAAGAGCCTCAAACGAGAGTATCTAGAATTTTTTATGAGGGCCCCTTAGAGCTTTCCAAGATCTGAAAAGCCACCTGAAAATACCTGAAAAGCCACCCATAACCGCACCCAGAGCTTCCCGTAACCGCCTTCAGAGGTTCCCTCGAGAGCCTTTAGAGTCTGCTGCGAGGGCCCACAAAGTCTCCAAAAAGAGCCTTCAGAGCCTTCTAAGACGATCTCCGCAGTCTCCTACAAAGGCCCCCAGAGCCTCTCAAGATGGCACCCAGAGCTTCCAATGAGGGGCTTTCAAAGCGTTTGACGAAAGCCTCCAGAGCTTTCTACAAGTACCTTTAAAACAAAAGACCTCTAGGGCCTCCTACGAGGTCATTCAGAGCCTTCCAAGAGGGTTACTTAAGCCTTCTACGAAAGCTCTAGAGCCTCTCCGAAGGGACTGATGATCCTCTCATCAACAAGAACAACGAAAAGATCGAGAACGACGTCAACAATGACAAAGCCAATCAAAGGGTTTCAGAAGGGGACTTTAGGGCCTCCTACGAGGTCCTTCAGAGCCTCTCACGAGGGTCACTAGGGCCTTCTATGAAAGCCCTAGAGTCTCTCGGAAGGGACCAAGGACATTTTCATCAACTACAACGAAAACATCGAGAACGACGTCAACGATGACAGAGACAATTGAAGCCTTCCACAAGGGTCTCTAGGGCCTCCTACGAGGTTCTTCAGAACCTTTCACCAGGGTTACTAGAGCCTTCTACGAGAGCCTCTAGAGCCCCTCGGAAGGGACTCATGAGCTTTTTTTCAACAACAACAAAAACGAAAATATCAAGAACGACTTCAACGATGTCAAAGACAATTAAAGCTTCACACAAGGGCATCTAGGGCCTCCTATGAGATCCTTCAGAGCCTCCCACGAGGGTTACTAGAGCCTTCTATGGAAGCCCTAGAGCCTTTCGGAAGGGACCAAGGAGATTTTCATCACCAACAACGAAACCATCGAGAGCGACGTCAACGATGACAAAAAAAAACAACGAAAACAACATCAACGACAACAAAAACAACTGGTGGTGATACATTGCTAGCTGCCATTGCCTACCAAGAGTAATCAAGCCGTCCAGACTTTTCTATAATTTTCATCTAAAATAAAGGACTTTTAGGGGAATTTTAGGCAAATTAGTGAACATCTGGGAAAAGCTCTCCAGATAGAGTTTAAATTAAGAAAGGGGTCTTTTAGGGGAAATAGGGGAGAGGCTATGAAGCCTTATATACAATAACAAAAATGTTTAAATTCTATTAATTGTACACAAAAAGTGTTTCTTCTTTGAATTCATTTCGGTTTCCACTTGAATTTTTTACATTCAGTAAAACACTTTCTGCAAAATCATTTTGATGAAAATAACCAATAAAAGAAGTGAGTTGCTTATAAATAAATCAATCTATTCAATTCTTATAACAGAGAAGAGATGAGAAATTTCTATTGGCTATTTAATCCGAGAGGAAATCTGAAATTACGAAATCGCTCTTTACATTTGCAACTAGATTGACCGCACTCTTACGTGTACGGGATGCAGGAGATTGTCGGGGATCGAGGGAGAAAAGATCGTTTCCTGCCATCGCCTGAGTTCTTCCTCCATGTAGTAGGGTCCGATGAGAAGGGAGATTCCGTTGTCGGTGTCGCACTCGTCCCAACGTTCCTATGGAGGTGGAGGCGAAATGTTACTCTACTCTTACTTTCAGCCTAACATCGTCGCGTGCGCTAATAGCGGATTACATAACGTTTCTGCGCGGATAAGTAAGGCGCTTTTGTGAGTCAAGTGGCAAAGCATCGTTCTACAAAGTAGGTCGAAGCGATCACAAATTATCTTTCGTTTCCAAAAAATTTACTAAAAAAGGTTCGATATACCTAACTTTACAAACAAATGTAATCCCGAAAATCTTCCGGGTTACAAACAATATCTTAGTAATAAAACAAACGTCAAATGAAATTAATTTCTAAAACCATTTTTAAAAAGTCTTTCTGTTCGCTAGAATATGTAGATCTTAGAAGAATAAGTCCTTTTAGAGGCTCAATAATTGTACCTTTTCGTATGAAAGTGAATGGCTCCCTAGTGACGAAACCGTCTCATTTGATACCACCTGAGTATGCAAAAGAGAGTATTGATATTGCCACTAAAAATCCTTATTTATCAGTGATTTCTCTCGGTTGGGGTATGTAACTTATTTTCCATTTATATAATCAGGCTGATATCGATTAATATTCTATTTACCTGTTTACCAATTCCAATTGGTGTACAATGAATATGATTCAGACAGCAGAGATCGTAAGACTTTCATAGCGTATCGATTGCAACTTGATATATGATTCTATAACAAGGAGACTTTCCTTCCCCGATAGAAATTTCCAAGCTTGCTTACGCATTCCTGACAAGGAAGGACTACCTGTTTACCTAATTTATTAGCTAATGTCTGATCCTTTAAGGGTAGTTTTCACAGTAGAAAAATTCCTCTAGTCTGTTTTGCGCACTCGTGATTTACTGACCTCCTTTCGAAACAACCCTTGGCTTAATATTCTTAATGTTCCTTATTATACGCAATCGTTCTTTAGAGCTTAAAAATAGAATATCAAGGGAAATAAAGAAGGTTGCAATTTTGGATAAATCCTTTAATATCGTTTCCATACAAAAATATTTTATGAGCTAAAGGTACAAAAGAAGATGCTAGTCTCGAGCGAAGATCCATAGCGGACCCTTTGTTGAGACCATGAGGAAGTACTCGGGATCCAGGGGCGTGATGGTTTATATTTAATAACTGATTCAATATAAAATAACTGATATAAAATAACAACGCTTGGATCCCGAGTACCTCTGATAATGAATTAAATAAAGATCATGAACGAGGATGTTCGTTACTCGTCGTGTTGATACCGTAAGCTCCGCGCAACATGCAGGTTTTCCAAAACATTTAGTCGTCAAGAAAACTACATACTTTTAGGTCTAACTAAAGTCAGGTCAATAAGAAAAATAGATGTTAGGTGAAGTCTCCACGCAACTTGTTAATGGTAACCACCATATCCATAACCTCCGTATCCACCTCCATATCCACCATCTCCGCCTTCTTCATGATGAGAATGATGATGCACTGGCACATGGACTGGGACCTTCACCACTTTTTCCACAGGATAAGGTACCAATTTTTCAACAGGGTAGGGTTGAGGAACATGGACTTTCACGGGATAAGGAACGGGCTTGTCCACATGAACAGGGTAGGGCCTGTCAACCGGAACTTTCACGGGATAAGGGACAGGTTTCTCCACTGGCACCGGGACCTTCTTTTCTACATGAACTGGATAGGGTTGAGGTACATGGACGGGATAAGGTCTATCGACGGGAACATGCACTGGATAGGGAACTTTCTTTTCCACTGGATACGGCTGGGGCACATGGACGGGAACATGCACTGGATAGGGTACTTTCTTGATTACTTCATAGGGTTGTGGAACAGGAATTTGAACTGGAACATGGATCTTCTTCTCAACAGGATAGGGCTGAGGAACGAATACTTTGACGGGGTAGGGCCTGTCAACGGGTACATGGACGGGAACTTTAACGACTTTCTCAACGGGGTAGGGTTGTGGAACATGGACTGGAACTTTGACGTAGACCTTGTAGGGCACTGGAACGTGTTTCTCCACTGGGTACGGTTGAGGAACCTTTACTTCCACCGGATATGGGACGTGCTTTTCCACCGGGTAGGGGATGTGCTTCTCCACTGGGTAGGGTACGGCGACATTCTTGACAACTGTCACTGTTTTTGTGTGGTGGTGATGATCGTCATGGCCACCATAGTCGCCTCCGTAACCACCTCCGTATCCTCCAAGTTCCTGGCCACCGTAATCACCACCTCCTAGATCGTGACCACCTCCATAAACACCTCCATAACCGCCTCCGTATCCATATCCCAAGTCGAAGAGACCTCGTTTGTCTGTTTTTTTAGCTGGTTCACTGGACTTTTCGGTTTCTTTGGCGGGTTTTGCTTCTTCGGCCCACGTCGCCGTTACGACGAGTGCGAACAGAGCCACATGGATCTGAAATTTGAGGAATGATCTTTTAGTAAGGGTTGAGATTTTAATGATATTGTTGATGTTCCAATCGTTGGGAGTTGGAAGAACATTGAAGAGAAAATTTTTTTTTTTAATTCCGGAAGCGAAGACAGACTAAGTTCTGCTTTATCACTTTTTAAATTGACTACTACACTACCGTCGGAAATTGTTTGAAATTCTAACGGTTTTCTTAAAGAGTCTCCCGCTCCTTTTTTAAACGAATAATTACGTTTCAAAGTCAACAGTAATTTTTATTAGTTTTCTCGCTGGTATTGACGGCAATTTTCAACCAGCATAGTCGATTTTGACAAACCAAGGGATAGCTCATCATGAGACTAATTAAAATATTTTAACTGATTAATTTCTGGAATGACTTTATGTTCCTTTCTGTGGAATTTATTTTCATTTGTGGACTTGTAATTTTAATTTGATCGAATAGACTTCTTCGTGAACTTTTATTTAGGTAACTTTTATCTGATTTGTACAGAATATCTAAACGTAAAGATGTGTTTTTTGAGATATTTTCTATAAGAATTGACGGCCAGTTTTGATCAATGGTTTCCATTATTATTCTTTCTATTAATTAATCAATTTCACTTTAAGTTATACAAACATTTAAAAAATGGATTATATGCAATGGAAATTCCTTCTTGAACATAGGCTTTTAGGGAATAACGAGATGAAACTTTCTGTTATGCATGTGTATACCGAGATTTGATTAGTTTGCATTATTAAAAATAATCTTCCGGAAAAAACGGCAAACAGGAAAAAGCTCCATCTCATTCTCTATAAGCTTATATTTTCAAAAATTATAATTTTGCAAATTTTAAAATTTTCGTAACCTCAGATAATACTGTTACCCGTTCTCGAGCGCTGAACGCGTTATTTAATCTGGGCCTCAATTAAAAAAAGATCTCATCACAGAAAAAACTAAGAATAAAATTTGTTGCAGGAAATTTTTTAGAGCGATAAAGTTTTGTTCAGCCAACTTTGCGTCTTTCGAAATACATGTGTTTGTCATGGAAAAACAAAAGAAAGTCTAACCGATATTTGTGTAAAGTTTATCCTTTGAAGTTAATTTTTGTTGCAAAGAATCTTTCGTCGGAAATCGATGTAAAGTTTATCTTCTGTTTTTCTCTGTATTAGTGTAAAACTAAAATTTCCCCTAAAGGAAAACTTTTTCTTTTAAAAAAAAAAAGAACATTCATGATTTTGCGTTCATCACAATTTTCCTTAATGCTTTCAAAATATTTCGATATAATTATAATGTTTGTATTTTTTAATTTAGCATTTTTGAAGTTGAACTTTAAAAAAGGAAGACATACAAATTTTTTGTTGTTGATTAATATTACTAATATATCAAAAAACAAATATGCTTTCCTATTGTTAGTAATTGAATGCATTATTGGTTGAACAAAATTCATTTCCTATATTTTCAGTTTCTATTCTTCCACTGTCTATGGAAAATACTTGCAAATCGTAGAAAAATACAAAATAATTTTACCAGAAATTACAAATTTTTCTATGAATCGTACACTTTTAATAAATTTGACAAGTAATGAAGAATTAAAAAAAAATACAACTTCGACATTATTGTACTTTATAATATTGTATTTTACTATGAAAATACTTTTTTACTAAGATGGTGAAAAATAGTTGATATGAATATGATCATCACAGAACTGATGTCCTCAATTAATATTTGCAATGGTGATAAGTTTACGTCCAAAATTAGATTCAAAAAGTTATTTTTTTCATTCATTGGAATATAGGACCCGCAGTTCAACAGAGGAGAGCTTCCCCTCAGACTAAAAAAATGTTGTCCAAAAATTAATGAAATATTTTTTGGAAATTAATTTTAGATCCAACAACAAAATCATTGAAATAAAATTGTATAACAAACTTTAGTATCAAAGTAAACTTAATTTATGTTGTACACAATATAAAAAATATTTTTAAAATAATTTTTTTTTTTTTTCTTTTAATAACACTTCAAATAAACAATTTCCAAAAAGTGAAAAATTTTTTGTTTCCGAGCCGGCAAAAAGCGTCGCCCAGATTACTGAAAGGGCCCATTTTCAAAAACAAGATTCAGTCCATTTGTTATAAAAATAAAATGTTAGCACAACTTTAACATGATTTCACTAAAGGGCCCAGGTCCAGAAACACGATTCGCGCGCCGAGTAAATTCAAACTTTCGCGCACTGGGCCTTATGTTTTCCACAACACGAATGTACAATTGTACATTTGTACAATGTTATAGCACAACACGTGTCGACGTACCAGGCTCTTCATTTTTGCGTTCGCGATGTTCCGGGTGCGTCCAGGAGTGAACTGGATGCTGATTGCTGAGTGTTCTGGGCCTTATATACGCCACACTTTCGCCTTCGTAGGGGACCCAAGTGCCCGGGCCCAAGCAGCCGTACCCCCACGTTCTTTGTTCATACGTAGGTTCGACCAAGAGCTCCACGATTGTGGTCCCATCGACCAACCACCACTCCCCTTGGGACACACGACCAACCGTCACGATTCCTCGGCTCGATTTCGTTTTCTTTTTTTTTATACCGACAAACACACCCACGAACATGTGTGCAAGTTTTCGCTCACACGGTGCTTATTAATGGCTTGAGAATAAATTTTCATCTACACTTTGCTGATGATTGGGAAAATTGAGATGGCTTTCTGAGTTGGCAGCTGAGCTGAGAAGTCAAAGGACAAAGGTTGATGATGAAAACGAGAGGATTCATATTTGTTGATTGAGATTAACTGGTTCAGAATTTGTAGGGAAACTTAATTATTATGGGGAAATTATTATTTGCATGGTTTTTCTGGTGATTTATTATGCACCAAAGAGTTGGTATGAAGAGAAACGGATTACACTTAGGGCTAGCCTCATTTATGAGTCTACGTAATATTATGGCTATGAGTATAACTATAATTATTGTAGCAATTGGAATAATTATAGTGACTGGTATTATTATGCTAACTAGTTTATTGAGTAATGACTGTGTTATCTGTTGTCTTTAAAGCTGTGGATTTACTTCCGAAAAGATGGTAGCTTAATCGAAAGGTAGCATACAATTAGGTCATATGCTACAATTTTCTGAAAAATAATTTGATCTACCAATTGTAAAAATTGCAATACCAGGGTGGCGATTCGGCGGACGATTTCAAATTTGGACTCATTTCCCGGTTTTTCCAGGTCAAGTTTTTCCATTTTCCCGGTCAAATAAAAGTAACATTCATATTTACCGTGAAACGCAAACCTTTTTAATTCATAACGTTCATTCTGAACATCCTTTAACACAACAGAGGAAAATATTGCAAAACAAACAAATTCTGAAAGAAATGCTTAAATTTTCCCCTAAAAAATATCCATTTATTACAAAAAATGGAATAGTGAAATTTTCAGTTGAAAAAATTAATTTTCAAGAAAAAACGGATGTTTAACAAAATAGTTCAATTTTCAACCAAAGTGATGAATTTTCAGATAAAATCATGAATCTTCAACTGGAGTATGTAGTTGAATTTTAAACCAAAATGATGAAATTTCAACTAAAGTGATGAATATTTAACTGAAACACTTGAATTTTCAACCAAAAAGATGATTTTTTAAACAAGAATATTGATTTTCAAATAAAAAGATTATTTTTCTATCAAAAACTACAATTTTTCAACAAAACACTAATGAATTTTAAACTAAAAAATAATCATTTTCAACCGAAAATAGAATAGTAACATTTTTAGTTGAAAAAATTAATTTTGAACCAAACATGAGAGTTTTCAACTGAAACAATGAATCTTCAACGAAAAAATTAATTTTTACTCAAAAATATCAATTATCAACCTAAACTTAAATAATTAAATTTCAAGTTTAAAAAATTAATGCTTAACCAAACAGATGAATTTTCAACTACAACTATGGATTTTCAATTGGAATATTTTCAGTAAAAAAAATTACTTTGAACAAAAAAAAAATCTAATTTTCAAAATAATAGTAACATTTTCATACGGAGTGATGAATTTTCAAATAAAATTGTAAATATTTAACTGGAATAATTGAATTATAAACCAGGAAGGTGAACTGAAATGATAAATCTTTAACTATAATAATTAAATTTTTGAACAAAAAGAATAATTTTCAACCAAGAAGATTAATTTCTACCAAAAAAGACGAATTTTCAACTAAAAAAGATAATTTTTCAACCAAAAATTGAATAATTAAATTTTTAGTCAAAAAATGAATGCTCAACCAGAGAGATAAAACTTTAACTAAAATTATGAAATATTAAACTGGAATAATACTTACATTTTCAGTTTTTAAAAAATCGACCAAAAAGCATCCAAAGTAAAAACAAGTTTTCAATCAAACAGCTCATTTTTCAACCCAAAAATGAATTTTTAATTAAAACGATGAATCTTCAAAAAAAAAATATATATATTTTTTTTAACAGAAGAGTTTAACTTTCAACCAAGTAATTTTATCTTCATCCTAAAAGATGAATTTTCAACTAAATTGATCAATATTCAACTAGAATACTTGATTTTTTAACGGAAAGGAATAATTTTGAAACAAGAAGATTAATTTAAAAAAAAAAAGATAATTTTTTACCAAAAAATAGATTATTTAACAAAATATGTTAATTTTCAAGAAAATAGTTGAATTTTCAATTGGGAAAGACAAATTTGCATCCCATTTTTTGCATTTTGAACTAGAAAAGATCAATTTTCAACTAAAAATGGAACAGTTAAATTTCAGTTAAAGAAATTAATTTTTAACCAAACTGATGAATTTTCAACTAAATTGATCAATATTCAACTGGAATACTTTATTTTTTAACAGAACAGAATAATTTTGAAGCAAGACGATTAACTTTTAAAGAAAAAGATAATTTTCTACCAAAAAAATCGATTTTTTAACAAAATACATGAATTTTTAACAAAATATTTGAATTTTCAATTGAAAAAGACAAATTTGCATCCAAATTGTTGAATTTTGAACTAGAAAATATGAATTTTCTACTAAAAATGTAACAGTTAACTTTTCAGTTAAAGAAATTAATTTTTAACCAAACTGATGAATTTTCAACTAAAATGATGAATCTTCAACTGGAATATTTGAATTGTATGCCAAAAAGTTGAATTTTCAAACATAAAGATTAATTTTCTAAAAAGAAAAACGAATTTTACACCAAGTACATAAATTTTTAAACAATTAATTTAATTGTTAAATGAAAATATCAATTTTCAACCAAATAGATGAATTTTCACAAAAAAATTATTTAAATAAATAAATTTAAATAATTATAATAATAATAATATAATATAATGATAATTCAAATTTAAATAATAAATGAATTGATTTTCAACAAAGTAGTTACATTTTAAACCAGAGATGAATTTTAAATTAAAATCATGAATCTTCAACCAAAATAATTAATTTTTAACAAGAGTTTAACTTTAAACGAAGTAGTTGAATTTTCAACTTAAAAAAGATGAATTCGCAACGAAAAATTTAATAAAAAAATTTTTATAATTCAAAAACATTTCTCCTTTGAAATACTACGTCTATTCTAAAAACTGTTTAAAACACTTCATTTATCAAAAATTTAGAAGAGGGAATTATCAAATTGTGACGAATTCTGACTTGCAAGAGGGATTTTTCTATATTTCTTTCTTCTAAATCCGAATTGCATATTATAAGTATCTTAAAAAATATTCTCAATTTCATATTGCAATAAAAACTCTTTGGATGCATGAGAACAACTACTAACTAATGTCAAAAAAAATAAGTACTCTTAAACAATAATAAATTATAATTCAATTAGAGTAAACTAAGATAATCTCAAAAATCTAAGAACCATAAACCCTGAAATAGTAAATAAACCCATAACATAATAAACACTATTTTAATTTTTTTTTCTGAAAAAAGATCTTCTCCTTTCGCTCCGCTGGGAATCGAACCACAGAACTTCCCATTGCCGGTCGGGTGCTTTCCCATTAAGCTACTAGCGAGATCGAGATAAGAACCTTTTTTCAGAAATACACGCATTATTTTGTTAGGTCTTACAAATAAAATTTTTCAAGAATCTGTATTATCATTAGAGAATAACATGAATTTTAAAATTTTCTTCTATAGCTCCATCTAGTCTGAAAAGACGTTAAATATTTTCTGTTATTCTCTAATGATAATACAGATTCCTTGAAAAATGTGATTTGTACCATCTAGCAAAATAATGCATGTATTTCTGAAAAAAGTTGCTTCTCTCTATCTCTCTAGTAGCTTAATGGGAAAGCAACTGACCGGAAATCAGTAATTCTGTGGTTCGATTCCCAGCGGAGCGAAAGGGGATCTTTTTTCATAAAAAAATTATTTAAAATAACTTTTAATTCATAGCTCCATCAAAGTCTGAAAAGACGTTAATTTCTGTTATTCTCTAATGATAATAGAGATTTCTTTCATAATAAACACACTCATATGCCCTGAAACTGTAGATAAAATAGAAATCACTTTTCTAAATTCATCAAAATTATTAAAATAATGAAAAATTGAATTTTTCTACGATCAGCAGTAAGTTTCCGGTTTTTAAATTAAATTTCCGGTCATTCCCCGGTTTTTCCGGGTCAAAAAAATTCCCGGTCATTTTCCGCTTTCCCGGTCAAGTGGCCAGCCTGATAATACATATCCTGGTACTTAATTTGTTTGTGGATATAATTGTTGGAATGACAAAACTTGTATAAAATTTGCGCAGTTCACGATTACATTATTATCAATTACATCAAGTTCTTATGAAAGAATCTTGTTTCATTTAAAGTCATGTTATAACTTTTTGGAAACTTCTTTTTACTCTTTCATAATAAACCGCAAGTTAATATCAGAATCATTGTTGGAGGTCATTACATCTCAAAAAAAGTGAAAGTAATGGATAAAAACCTTTGTATTGAAGTAAAAAAATTCTATTCAAGTTTAAATCTCGTCTAAAGTACAAAGGGG
This sequence comes from Andricus curvator, assembly GCA_932195095.1. Taxonomy (NCBI): domain Eukaryota; kingdom Metazoa; phylum Arthropoda; class Insecta; order Hymenoptera; family Cynipidae; genus Andricus; species Andricus curvator. The sequence continues at coordinate 14,535 of CAKNYM010044650.1, read as the reverse complement.
TAGAAAAAAGTCTTTCCTGGACAGAAAAGTTTAACCTTTTCCAAGTAAATGTATTTATTTTATGCCCTCGTCATAAAAAAAAACAGATTTATAAATTCAGACTTGTCACAAGGAAATAAATTTAGTCATTACGAAATTTAATTGAACTTGTTAGAAAGTTGAAACTCATTCATTGCAATTTAAATTCTTATAGAAAAAAAAACAGTTTTTTTACCATTCATACTCTGTCCTGAAATAGACGTTTTGGAATTTCACAAAATCTACCTATTACAGGGTGTCCAACCTACCTGGAAAACCTGGAAAAAGGAATTTTTATATACCTGGAAAAACCTCGAAGTCTACAATATAAAATTGAATAGCAATGATTCTTCAGAGAATAACAGAAAATATTTAACGTTTTTTCAGACTAGAAAAATTATTTTAAATAACTTTTTCCGAAAAAAGATCTCCTCCTTTCGCTCCGCTGGGAATCGAACCACAGAATTATTGATTTCCGGTCAGGTGCTTTCCCATTAAGCTACTAGAGAGATAGAGAGAAGCAACTTTTTTCAGAAATACATGCATTATTTTGCTAGATAGTACAAAGCAAATTTTCAAGGAACCTGTATTATCATTAGGGAATAACAGAAAATATTTAACGTCTTTTCAGACTAGATGGAGCTGTAAAAGAAAAATTATTTTCAATATTTTTTTTCTGAAGAAAGATCTTCTCCTTTCGCTCTGGTGGGAATTGCACCACATAACTACTGATATCCGGTCAGGTGCTTTCCGATTAAGCTACTAAAGAGATCAAGAGAAGAAAATTTTTTCAGAAATACACGCATTATTTTGCTAGATGGTGCAAATCAAATTTTTCATGGAATCTCTAATGATAATACAGATTCCTTGAAAAATTTGATTTGTACCATCTAGCAAAATAATGCGTGTATTTCTGAAGAAAGTTTCTTCTCTCTATCTCTCTAGTAGCTTAATGGAAAAGTACCTGAACGGAAATCAGTAGTTCTGTGGTTCGATTCCCAGCGGAGCGAAAGGAGAAGATATTTTTTCAGAAAAAAATGATTTAAAATAATTTTTCTTTCATAGCTTCATCTAGTCTGAAAAGACGTTAAATATTTTCTGTTATTCTCTAATGATAATACAGATTCCTTGAAAAATGATTCTTCATTTGTAAAAGTAGCTTGATAATATTACTGCATTTAACTTTTTTTTTTTTTTTTTTTTTTTGTAAATTCGTCCTTTTTTTTGTTTGAACCTAAAGTTTTTAACTGAAAATCTAACTATTCTATTTTTGGTTGAAAATTGATCGTTCTTAGTTCAAAATTCAAGTGTCTGGTTGAAAATTGATGTGTTTTGTTAAAAATTTGATCTTTTTGGTAGAAAATTAATCTTCTTGATTGAAAATTGATCTTTTTGCTTGAAAATTCAACAGTTTGTTTGCAAATTTTTTTTTTTTTAATTGAGAAACCTTTCTTAATAAAAAATTCAACTCTTCTTGAAAAATCATCTTTTTTGGTTAAATTCAACTGTTTTCTATTAAAAATTTTAATCTTTTTTGGAATTAGAATTTAATTACTTAATTGAAAGTTAAACTTATTTGTTAAAAATTAATTTCTTATCGTTGAAGATTCAGAATTTTAGTTGAAAATTCATTTCTCTGGTCGAAAAATGTGCTATTTGGCGAAAATTCGGTTTTTCTTTGTCTGAAGACTCAGTTTTTTAAAACTGAAAATGTAACTCTTCGAGTTGGATATTCCACCAATTTAGTTGAAAAATCATCTCCTTCATTGAACATTAATTTTTTTAACTCAAAATTTCACTATTCAATTTTTGGTTGAAAAATTGTCTTTTTTAATCAAAAATTCGTCCTTTTTGGTAGAAATTAATCTTCTTTGTTGAAAATTAATCCTTTTGATTGAAAATCTAATTATTCCAGTAAAAGATTCATCAATTGATTCAAATATAATCATCTTTTTGGTATCATCATTTTATTTAAAAATTCATCTATTTGTTGGAAAATGTAACTATTTTTTTGAAAATCATTTTTTTTTTATTGAAAGTTATTTTTTTTTAACTGAAAATGTTACTATTGGAATTAAATATTTCATAATTTCAGTTAAAAATTTATATCTTAAGTTGAACTAGAAATTTTTTGACCGAAAATCTAACTATTTAATTTTTTGTTGACAATTTACTAAAATATCATTTCAATTGAAAGTTCATCTTTCTGGTTGAAAAATGAGTTATTTTGTTCAAAATTCTTTTTTTCTTTGACTGAAAATAAATTTTTTTTCATCTTAAAATGTAACTATTCCATTTGGATATCCCACCACTTTAGTTAAAATTTATATCTTTAAATATTAATTTTTTTTAAGTAAAAAATTACCTATTCAATTTTTTGTTTGAAAAATTAACTTTCTAATCAAAAAATCGTCTTTTTTGGTAGAAATTAATTTTTTTGGTTGAAACTTCATCTTTTTGGTTGAAAATTCAATTATTCTAGTTAAAGATTCATCATTTTAGTTGAAAATGATTTTTTTTAGTTTGAAATTCAACTATTTGAGTTTAAGATTCATCATTTTAATTGAAAATTCATCATTTTAGTTGAAAATTAATTTCTTTGGTTGACAATTTATCTTTTTTTAAATGAAAATTCTTGTATTTTATTAAAAATTCGTCTTTTTTGGTAGAACTGAATCTTCTTGGTTCAAAATAAGGGTTTTGGTTGAAAACTTAACTGTTCCAGTTGAAGATTCATCATTTTAGTTTAAAATTTATCTTTTTGGTTCAAAATTTAACTATTTCAGTTGAAGATTCATCGTTTTGGTTGAGAATTCATCAGTTTGGTTAGAAATTTTTTTTTTTAATGGAAATTTAACTGTTCCATTTTAAGTTAAAAATTGTTCATTTTAGTTAAAAAAGTCAACTACTTGGTTGAAGATTTACCATTTTCAGTTAAAATTTCAACTATTTCATTTAAAATTCATTTATTTTGTTAAAAAATCGCATGTTTTGGTTGAAAATTCAAGTATTCCAGATAAATATTCATCACTTCAGTTGAATATTCATCTTCTGTTTGATCATAAAACTACTTGGTTGAAATTTAAATCTTTTTGTTAAAAATAATTTGTTTGGTTCAAAATTCATCTATTCTAGTTGAAGATTCATCATTTTATATAAAAATTAATTACTTTGTTTGAAATTTTTTTTTGTGTGGAAAATTATTATTTTTTAAATGTAAATTTAACTGTTCCATTTTAGGATAAAAATTGTTCTTTTTAGTTAAAAAAAGTCAAATACTTGGTTGAAAATTTGTCATTTTTTGTTGAAAATTCAATTCTTTTTTTTAGAATTTATCTAGTTTGTTAAAAAATCGCATGTTTTGGTTGAAAATTCAAGTATTCCAGATAAATATTCATCACTTAAGTTGAATATTCATCTTTTTGTTTGATAATAAAACTACTTGGTTGAAAATTAATTTGTTTGGCTCAAAATTCATCTATTCCAATTGAAGATTCATCATTTTATATAAAAATTAATCACTTTTGTTAAATTCTTTTTTGTGGAAAATTATTATTTTTTAAATGTAAATTTAACTGTTCCATTTTAGGATAAAAATTGTTCTTTTTAGTTAAAAAAAGTCAAATACTTGGTTGAAAATTTGTCATTTTTTGTTCAAAATTCAATTCTTTTTTTTAGAATTCATCTAGTTTGTTAAAAAATCGCATGTTTTGGTTGAAAATTCAAGTATTCCAGATATTTATCTATTCTATATTTATCTATAAGTATCAGATATTCATCACTTCAGTTGAATATTCATCTTTTTGTTTGATAATAAAACTACTTGGTTGAAAGTTAAACTCTTTTGTTAAAAATTAATTTGTTTGGCTCAAAATTCATCTATTCTAATTGAAGATTCATCATTTTATATAAAAATTAATCACTTTTGTTTAATT
>CAKNYM010044650.1:0-10572 GCA_932195095.1 Andricus curvator | reverse complement strand
GTTGAATATTCATTTTTTTGTTTGATAATAAAACTACTTGGTTGAAAGTTAAACTCTTTTGTTAAAAATTAATTTGTTTGGCTCAAAAATCATCTATTCTAATTGAAGATTCATCATTTTATATACAAATTAATCCCTTTTGTTGAATTTTTTTGTGTGGAAAATTATTATTTTTTAAATGTAAATTTAACTGTTCCATTTTAGGTTAAAAATTGTTCTTTTTAGTTAGAAAAAGTCAACTACTTGGTTCAAAATTTGTCATTTTTTGTTGAAAATTCAATTATTTCGTTTAAAATTCATATATTTTGTTGAAAAATCCTATTTTTGGTAGAAAATTTATGTAAGTTAAATATTCATCATTTCAATTGAATATTATTTTTTTTTTTTATGATAAAACTACTCGGTTGAAAGTTAAATTCTTTTATTAGAAATTCATCTGTTTGGTTCAAAATTCATCTATTCCAGTTGAAGCTTCTCAATTTTAAATGAAATTTCATCACTTTGGTTGAAAATTAATTTTTTTTGTGTGGAAAATAATTTTTTTAGCTAAAAATTAAACTATTCCATTGTTTGTTGCAAGCTGATCTTTTTTAGTTGAAAATTCAACTATTTTGTTGAAAATTGATATTTTTCCGTTAAAAATTCAACTAAATTCAATACCTGGAAAAAACCTGGAACAGTCAGGGAATTTTTTTCCAGGATTTGAGTAGAAAACCCTGTACTAGAATGAATATAAAGAAAAAAAAATTGAATAAATCTCTGCAGGTATGAAAGACTAAAGCGATTGAACTTTTTCTCTCACCTACATTTGACACACATTGGCCGCCGCCCCCCCCCGTACATACACCACCTTCCTGTGTAGGACAGGAAGGAATTTCGCGACAGCTGACGTGACGTAAATAATTTAAATCATTCTTAATTCTTGCGTGAAATTAAAGAGAAATTGCGACGAGTGTTGAGAGTAAAAATAATGTAATGTCCTGCTTAAACTTGACATGTTAGGGCTTTCCCTGATATGCAAATTTTTTTCTAATTTTGCGTCAAAGCGAGTTGAAGTCTTTCACGTCGAAAGTCCAATCCAAGTCGTAATTTAGAGCAGGAGAACGGTATGGGTTACAAGTTACGTAAAGGACGTTGTCGATGTGAAGAAATTCTATGTGACTTTAAGTACCTATTTGCTGTATCTTCAACCATTATTTTCAGTATTCGAGAATTCATAGAATTAAAAAAAAATAATACGTATTTAAAAAATAAATACACCCAGCCGGAAAAAAATATATGTGGTGATTAAATTATATATCCTGGTGGATTTTTTTTTACAAAAAAGTACAGAAAACTAAAAATATTCTCACAAAAAGAATAAATAAATAAAATAAATAAATAAAACATAAAATAAAAAAATACAGATGAATACAATGAATTACAACCAAAATTACAGGAAAGTATAAGTTTTTTCTATTAATGAGACGAATTTTGTAATTTTCTGTATTTTTTTGCACATTGTTGTATTTTATTGAAGTTGTAACTTTATACAAGAATTTACAACTAAAATAATCAACAGGAATTTGAATATTGCAATGAGAATATTGCAATGAAAATATTGCAATGAGAATATTGCAATGAGAATATTGCAATGAAAATATTGCAATGAAAAGATTGCAATGAGAATATTGCAATGAGAATATTGCAATGAAAATATTGCAATGAGAATATTTCGATGAGAATATTGCAATGAGAATATTGCAATGAAAATATTGAAATGAGAATATTGCAATGAAAATATTGCAATGAGAATAATGCAATGAGAATATTGCAATGAGAATATTACAATGAAAATATTTCAATGAGAATATTTCAATGAGAATATTGCAATGAGAATATTGCAATGAAAACATTGCAATGAGAATATTGCAACGAAAATATTGCAATGAGAATATTTCGATGAGAATATTGCAATGAGAATATTGCAATGAAAATATTGAAATGAGAATATTGCAATGATAATATTGCAATTTTATTTAAAAAAACCTTACGTTTGAAGTTTTTTTTTCTTCAAATATAGCAATCGACTGGACACCATATATGTCATTTAAAATTATGTCATAGTAATGTTTTCACTATTTGTCACCCTAGGTCGAAAAAGAACAACTTTTCGACTGCAAATAAAAATTGAACAATCGAGAAAGAATTGATCGCGGTCATTTAAATTGAAAGATTCGAATTCTGGAATTTAATTTTTTCATTCGAAGTGACAAAAACAGAAACTCAAATTGAAACACTCAAAATGGCGTACTTTTGAATTTTAAACTTTCAAAATTAAAGCTTGAAAAATTGTTAATTCAAACCCTCAATAATTTTCAAGTATAAAATGAAAGATTTTGAATCTTTTCAATTGAAAATTTTTTATTCAATGTCGTTATACTGGAGAATTTTTAATTTTAACTTCTATACATTCTGCAGTTCAAATATAATAATAAATAAATACAAAGAATGAATCAAAAAACTTACAATTTTTCAAAATTATATAATTTTAAGCAATTTTAAGCTAGAAACTTTAATTTATACATTAAAATTAGTTTTGAAAAATTTTAAACATTCTCTCAAAAATTTGTTTTAAAAAAATTATTTAAAAAATTTGCAGGAATCTAATAATAATTTTGTTAGCTTGGAACTCGAATATTTACTACAATTTTTTGGAAATCCTGCAGGGTTAAAAAAATTACCACAAAATTATTTAGATTCTTTTTTGAAAATTTTGGAAATCTTGTTAAATATTATTTTAGAGTTAATTAAAAAAAATTATTGTTAGTTTTTCTAGGAATTTTGATACCATTTTTTTTCTTTTAAAACCTTAAAAAAGGCTTAAAAACCTTACAAACTTTGTGTTCGACATCTTCAAAAATCTACATTCTGCTTTAAATGTTTTGAAATATTTTCACGTTTTAAATTATTTTGGAATCTTTTCGAAACTTCTAAATATATTTCAAACTTACTCGATCATTTTTCAAAATAATAATTGTTCAATTTTAATTTATTTTTCAAACAAAAAATTCTAATCTTTTTAAATATTCTCTTAAAATCAATTTTTCAAAATAAAAAATCATTAAAAATTTTTCAACTAACTTGAGATTTTTTTCTTAAAACCTTTAATGGTCGTTAAAATGCTTGAAAATTTTATTTCGAAATCTTCAAATATCTAAATTTATTTTTTTATTTTCCGAAATCTTTTCCAGTTTCAAATTAGGTTTGGATCTTCACAAAACTTGTAAATATCTATTAAATTAACACGAATTTCTTCCAAATTGATAATTTTTCAATTTCTATTTATGCATTAAAATTAAAGTGCTAATTTTAAATTAAAAGTGAAATATTGCTAAATATTCAAAAAAATGTTCTCCTAATTAAAATTTTTTAAATTAAATGGGTTAAAAATGGAATATTCAGATTGAAACACTATTTGGAGAGGATTTGGAATTGAATAAGAGCGTTTTATTTTTTTTTAAATATTTTTAAATTAAGAATAGTTTATAAAGTTTCAATCGAACGTTTACACGTGTTCAACTACTGAGGCTTTCAAATTTAAATTTTTTTATTTTTAACGCTAAATTCTGCAATTTCCTTAGTTTTCAACAGATTAAGAATTGTCCTGTAAAGTCAATTATTGTTCAATTTTCAATTAGCAAACTATAGTTCAATGTGATTAATTATAATAGAAAAAGTTATTGGCAAAAGTGTAATATTTTTTTAAATTGTATTTTTTTGTATAAACTTATTATAAAAAAAAAAATATTACATGTCCTACAAAAATTCCTAGTATAGTACAAGTCGAAACGTTGATGCGGATTCTGAAAGTATTGTTTGTAATGTTCTATAATAATTTACGTGAAATTAAAAGTGTTTTTAGGACGTCAAACACACAAATTAAAAAAAAAAAATTCTGTAGTTTTCTCCGATACCTTGTAGATTTTTACAACAAAGTAAAAAAAAAATTAATAAAAATGTATACAAATTTTTGAATTGTAGAAACTTATACTATATTGTTAATTTTTTTTTACTTTTCTACAAGGATATACAAGAAAAAATTAGCTATTTTTATTTACCTGTATTTTTTTGTTATATTTTGTCATTTTTTTTACAAAAAAGTACATGTTTTACCAAAAAATTACAGTTGTAGAAATGTTGCACTTTATTGTCAAAATTTTTTCCACAAGGAAGTTTTTTCACTATGTATAATTTTTCCGCCTGTGCATTAATATTGCCTTAGAATAAATTATTTGCGAACATTCTTTTTATAAATAGTTTATGAAAATATTTCTCATTATCAAAGAAAGCAAAGTGTATAAAAAGATAATACTTCCGCCAGAAATACGTAATATTATATATGAATACAAAGTTGTAATGGAAAATTATGCCATCATCTATAAAAATTATGGATAAATCAATTACATAAGAAATGTTCCTATTTCTATATATTTTCACAAGTTTTGTTGCTTTGATTTGTAATTAAGTGAAAACTGATTTTTAGAGTCAGACTAACGTGCTAATAATTTTGGTATAATGTTAGTGATAGATTATATAATAGGAAGTGAACGTTCAAGGCGTTTAGTGATTAGCACGTTAGAAGCTGCAGTTTATGTAAATTTATTTTCTCAAGTTTTCCATATAATTACGTGAATATATATTTTTAAAATTCACTAATTTTAAATTAGATTAAAATCAAATTCAAAGTCCTACTCAACGTCCAATACTCAAGTTGATGCATAGAATTCCTGAAAATAAAAACGAGAATCCAACGACCAAATTTGGACAACCACCATAAAATGCTCTTACTGTAATTAAAAAAAAAAATTTTCTTTGGACAAAAATAAAAAAGAGGAAAGAAAAATGAGAAGGCAACCAACCAAATCCCCTTCCTTCTCTTTTTTTATTGCTTTCCTCTTTTTTATTTTTATTATTATCAAATCTCAACACAAAAACATAAATAATATTTTTAATTTTATTTTTAGTAACCCTATTTTATTTTCCCTTTACAGAAATTTTGTAGCTGGGGTTTTGCAGTTCCAAATATACCGAGCGCTTTGCCAAGCAGCAGGTCAAAGATTCCAAAATGATCCAAGAAAGCCTCTTCACAGATGCGATTTTTACAGAAGCACCGAAGCAGGCAGAGTATTAGGGTGAGTTTTTGATTCCTTTTTTACGAAAATAAAATGCAGTTTATTCAAAAAAATAATTTAAATTTTGCAAGCTGAAATCCTTTTGAGATTATTACTAAATGCTAATTGTGAAATCAATTTTACGAGTGAAAATGTATCATTTGGTGTAATAATTAGGCAATTAGTGGGAACGTATTACTTAACAGGTATTTTGCCAAAAAAAAAAATTTCATTAAGTGAGAGTGGAGCTGTAAACATATCTTTTATGGCTTCCCAGAACAAGCAATGCTAAATGTCTGTCTGGTACCTTCTTCATCTACTTATGGACCGTACTTTGACCCAAATACGTAACATTTTTAATTTATGAATTTTCTGCAGCATCGACTTTGCATATCAAAATTTCTAAATAAATAATTTTACTTCATCATGAAATTTATTTATAAATGTTTCTAAACATTATTGATAGAAGAGAAAATTTAAGTTTTCAATGATTGTTTAATAATGGAAAATAATTCTGTTCCTAAAATTTCGCTACCACACTATAATTTGTAAACTTTTTTATATTTTCAAAGAGATAAGAAAAAATGAAATTATGGGCAAAAATTTATTTTGACGAATTTGAACAAAAATTAGAAGCTTTTTAATAATTAAGAGAGATTTGAGGAGATTAAATTTTATTGAAGATTTCTGGGAAAATTTGAAAGGGTTTAGGTTTCATTTTTAAAAAATGATTTTGAGTTTTGAAGATTTCTAAATGTGCGGAAAAAAATATTGAAGCCTTTGAGACCATTTTTTTTATTTTTCAGGATTTAAAAAAGTTTTAGGTAAACTGAATTTTGTAGAGTGTCAAGAGAATGAAAAAATGTTCTGAAGATTAATGGAACATTTTTTTATGATTCTTTTGTAATGAGTTCTGAAAGAAACTTGGAAAAGACTACAAAATTAAAAAATTAATTATTAATTAAATTTTTTTTAATTTTTTAAATTTAAATTAATTAAAAAATAATTCAAACATGTGAAGATTTTTAAAGAATTTTGTAGGGTTTCAATAAAATGAAAAAAATATATATTTAGGTTCCTAGAAAAATTTGAAATGATTTTTTATTTCGAAAAATTAATTTAAAGAGATTATATCAAAAGATTTCAAAACATTTCAAAAGATTTCTGAAATTGTCAAAGAAGAATCTAAAAGATTTGAAGACAATTTTTGCAATTTTGCAGAAGTTACAAAAAGTGCAGGAAAAATTTGAATAATTCAAAAAGATTCGAAGGTTTAGAAGGTTGAAAACATTAAAAAACAGAATTTTCTTATGATTCTTGTAAAAATTTTAAATTATTTTTCGTTTCGAAAAATGAACCTTAAGGTAACATTAAAAAAGGTTTTTAAACATTTTAAACGATATCCTAAAATTTCGTGAAAGAGTGTAGAAGATTTTAAAGCGAACTGTTTCAATGTGGTAGGATTAAAAAATCAAAAAAAAATCGAGTGAATTCAAGAAATATTTAGAAAAATTGAAGAAATTCAAAAAGAATTTTGAACTTTCAATGATTTTTAGTAATGCAGATTTTTAAAGATTTCAAAAAAAAAACTTTAGAAGCTTTAAAAGAATTTCGAAAGATTTAGAAGATTATGAGGCATTTTTTCACATTTTGAATGATTTTTCAAAATTTTAAGAAAAATTCGAATCAGTTGAAAATATTTTTAGGAATTTAAGACGTTTCAAATAAATTAGAAATATTTAAAAACTTGGAAACATTTCCAAAAATTTATCAAATATTTCTTGATTTCTTCTAAATTTCTGAAAGTCCTAAACTTCTTTCAAAAATAGTCGAATTTTTCGTAATATTTTGTAAAATCCTATAAAATGAAACGAATGTCTTTAAAATCTTCTAGATTCTTTTTTGACACATCTGAAATATTCAAAATTTTTTTATAATTTTCTAAAGAAGCTTATGAAAATTATATTTATATAAATTTAAAAAACAAACTTATAATACTTATTTTCATGTTCTGAATTCTCAGAATTTAATTTTAGCTCGAATTCAAGTGTTCGAAAACTTTTGGAAAATAAATAATTATTTGAAATTTTTATATTGTATTATTATTATTATTATTATTATTATTTTGTATTCTTTATGGTATTAAAAAAAATTAAATTGCAGACTTTTAATTGATACTTACATTAATCAACTTTAATATTTGTATGAATAAAAAAATACTGAAAAAGCATTCAGAAATACATCAAAATATTGCTTCGTTTATTTATAGACAATACTTCATCTTAAAAAAACATTTTTTTTCATTTAGAAAACGTCTATTATGTTTTTAAACGTAATAATATTTGTTTGAAAATTCAACGATTTTGTTAAAAACTTATACTTTTTGGTTGAAAATTCAATTATTTTCGTAGAAAATTTACTCTTTGTTTAAATATGATATCTTATTCTTGAAAATTCCGATTAAATCTTTTTTGGATTAAAATTCAAATATTGTTTGAAAATTTTGTCTTTTTTATTTGAAAATTCATTTATTTTAGTAGAAATTGCATCTTTTTTGGATAAAAATGCAACTGTTTTGTTAAAAATTCTTCTTTTTGGGTTAAAACTTCAACTATTTTTGTAGAAAAAATACTTTTTTTTCAAATTCATATCTTAGTTTTGAAAATTCAACTAAAGTCTTTTTTGAATGAAAATTCAACTATTTTTTTTGGAAAATTGGTCTTTTTCAATTTAATAATTCATCTATTTTAGTAAAAATTTTCTTCTTTCTTGGAGAAAAATGCAACTGTTTGGTTAAAAATTCAACAATTTTGTTGAAAGTTTATCCTTTTTGGTTGGAAATTCAAATATTTTCGTAGAAAATTTACTTTTTGTTTAAATATAATATCTTAGTGTTGGGAATTCAACTGAAACCTTTTTTGGATGACAATTCAAATATTTTTTGAAAATTTTGTCTTCCTAAATTAAAAATTCATTAATTTTAGTAGAAATTGAAAATGTTCAAATGTTGAAAATTCGTCTTTTTGGTTTGAAACTTCAACTATTTTTGTATAAAAGATACTTTTTTTCAAATTCATATCTCAGTGTTGAAAATTCAACTAACGTATATTTTGAATGAAAATTCAACTATTTCTTCGTTGAAAATTGGTCTTTTTAATTTAATAATTAATCAATTTTATTAAAAATTGCCTCTTACTTTGAGAAAAATGCAACTGTTTGGATAAAAATTCAACAATTGTTTGAAAATTTGTCTTTCTGATTTAAGAATGTATATATTTTAGTAGGAATTGCATCTTTCTTGAATAAAAATGCAACTATTTGGTTGAAAATTATTCTTCTTTGCTTGAGAATTCAACTATTTTGTTCAAAAATTTTGGTTGAACCACTTTTTTCAGAAATCACTTTTTTGTTGAAGATTCATATTTTTAGATGAAAATTCATCTCTTTGGTTGAAAGTATAACAATTTTGTTAAAAATTGATTTTTTTAAATTGAAAATTTGTGAGTAAAAGTTAAATTACTTTGATGATTTTTTTATGAAGGTTTATTCTATTCGTTGAAAATATGACTATTTTGATAAAAATTAATTTTTTTTTCTGAAAATCCATATTTTCTGGCTGAAAATTTAATTTTTGTGCAGAAAATTCGTCTTTTGCCTTGAAGGTTCGACAATTTAGATTAAAAAATTTTTTTTCATAACTGAAAAATCTTTATTTGTCGAAATGTCTTCTGTGTTTTCAAATTAATTTTTTTTATTAAATGTCATTTTTGGTTGAAATATGAACTATCACACTTTGTTGTTAAGAATTCATCTTCTTACGTGGAGAATTCAATTATTCTGTTAAAAATTTAATTATTCTGTTGAAAAGCCAAATTTTTTTTAAAAGTAATTTTTTATAGTCGAAATTTTTGTTTGCTTAGAGTAAATAAATTTGAAACTTTTAAGTTTGTATTTGAAATATTGTTTTATTCCGTTTATGAAAGAACATATTTTTGAAAATATTACAAGATGAAAATGCTGGTATTTTAATATTAATGGTCAGAAGAAATCAGAAATTGGTCAAGGAAAATTCAGGGAATTTTGCAAAGCATGTATTATCTTAAATATAAAAATCTTTCATTAGTTCATTTTCATTAGTTACCTAATTTGAATACGGTCCCTTATCCGGTTTTTAATTCTATATGGCTTCAATACAAAAATTTAATACATTTTTTTTAATTTATTTTTTCCTAAGGAAAATAGTTCAATTTCATAATAAGAAAGTGAAAATCAATTTATCATAAGATTTGCAATAATCATGTTGAGGATAGTCTCCTCATGTTAATAAATAACTTCCTATTATTACTTGCCCGCAACTGTAATAAATATGCGTCATATAAAAACATCAATCTTTACGTGGGGAAAAACAAGGAAGTGAGTGTAAACCTCGATTACATCCGAGAGGTTAAAAACCGCACTGGTTACATCCGGTTATGTCAGTGGGTTACTAATGATGAATCTGATCGCTCTTATTATCAACCTCAAAGTTCAACCGAAACCTGTTTGGCTGAGGTATTCATAAAAAGTAAAAACTGCCGAATTGAAATTTCTTACCAAGATAAACTATATCTGCAACCTTATCATTATTTATCATAAATTAATTTCAAGAAAATATAGGAGGCATTTTGCAATTTAAAAAAAAAAATGTAATTAGTTATCAGTCAAAGATAGTGAAAGCAAAAAATGTTTTAGGGTTCTTTATATTGGATTTCTCTAATTTCTCCTGACATTGATATTCCCATGAAATGGAAATTTTTCCCCTTACTAGGAAATGCTCATATTGCAAAGCAAACTCTTTTGGTAATGTTGTGGTATTTGAGGTGTGAAGTAGTTGGAAAATGTCATTAATGAATTGCACTCATATTCTGGATTACTGGAATACCGATCAAAGTAGGAAGTGTGGAATTCAGCGAGTCAATAAACTAGACGAGCCCCCTATCATTTGAAGCGGTTTTGCACATGGTCTATTTAGGAAAGCAGTCTTGCAAGGTATTCTAATAACATGATGTTGAGGCGGTACCAGCTAACAGGAGCATTTGTAATCAACCAACACTCTATATGTCACTCTACTCGCACGTGAGTAAGCAAAGCAGCTTGTTAGTTCGGGGCTTCTGTGCGTGTCATTAGCCATTAATTGTGTAGGGTGGTTTCTGAATCCCCTTGCGTGTAACAACCAAGGTTCTTTCGCAACCACATGCCTCTGATTTAAAATATGATTTGAAATCGTCGGAATTAGATTTCTTTGAGATCATTTGAGAGATTATTCAAAACAAGAGCAAAATTGATGAAAAAAGATGAGTGCATCCCACCGCTGCCACCCTAACTGGAATTTAAAAATTTTTCGCAATCTGGATTGCGAATATGAATTAAGATCTTCGGA
>CAKNYM010044649.1:87901-100720 GCA_932195095.1 Andricus curvator | reverse complement strand
AAAAAAATTAAAAAAAAAAAAAAAAAAAAAAAAAAAAAAAAACTTTGTACTCCTCTTTGGTGGCTCAATTTCACAATCATTCAGGCTGATGCTTTGTCAAGGCAAATAATTTTTACAAATTTTGCTAGACAATTAAAATTTTCTATACATAATGCGGAAAACACACAACTATTTTTCATGTATTTTATGCTTAAAACTTTTTTTAAATTATATATGCAGTTTTTATTTCATTCCTGCATAGCCATTATTTTTTCGCTACTGAATGAGTAAATATCTCGATAACTCGAATTAATAATATTCTATCAATCTTTAGTGGCTCCCTTCTTTGCTAATCTAACCTGATTAATTTCACTAGTTGTTAAATTTTACCCATTTTGATTCAGTGAGCAAAAAACCTTAAAAATTCTCCTCGTGCCTGATTGAGAAAATATATTTTTTTGAAATCTTTTTTTCTTATTTCTGGCCCAAAATAAAACTTTTTATTGCGACATTTTCTCGTACGTCGAGTCATCAATTATTCGCAGCCTTATAAACAATATACTTTCCATAAATCCCCGCTCCCCTACAAGCTACAATTTTCAAATTTTAAAACAATGTGCTGTCGCAAGGACAAACGGTATTTCAGAAATATGTAACCGACTACCTATTGTGCTAAAACTGATGAATATTGCATTAAGCCTGAAAAGCATATAATTATCAACCTTACTGGAATAACGATAATAAAATAATGGTAAAAAGTTCGGTATAATCAGGCTCAGTTGATTACAAAGAGTTTAACTTTTTTTCAAGTTCTGATACTTATTTATGAATATATTATATAAATTTTACAAACAAAGACAACTTTGACATGAAAGATAAAAAAAATTTAATCTATCTTAACATTTTTCTGCATGACGACGTGATGTCTATCTAAGACATCTCTGCTTGACCGTGTCAGCGCAAACACACTAAAACTTGGGGTATAAAATTGTTCCAGCTATTTTGATCTAGAATTTTAACTCAATATGATTCGCTTTAGAGGATCAATGAAAATTAAGGAGAACAACTTGAAGGTGTATTAGCATCAGTATACAAAACAGAATGACAGTTGACGATTTTCGAAAAACATTGCTTTCTGCCAATTTCAAGTTCTGCAAATCGATAATCGATCCTTGATCGAGATTTGCTGACATTGGTAAACAAACATCCACAACCTCAGTAATCATAAACTTAAATGAACGGAGCTAAGTAAATGATTTTTTTCAAAATTTGATTAACAATGTAATTTTAAACGATCATCAACAATTGATCATCATTCAGGTAAGAGGGTTAAATAATTTTATAATTTTTTGAGTAGTTTAAATTTTATGACAAATGATTGATCTCGAAATTTGAATCAAGTTGATCATGAATATAGGTTCCAAAACGTTGCATCATTTTGATCCATTTGCCGTATCAACTTGATACCTGGTAGTATTGTGTGAACAGACTAATGCAAGTGAATTGAAAACAGAATGGAAGAAGAGTGTAACTGTACAAGCTTCAAGGAATTTTCCGAGTCCACTGTAGAACTCGGCAAAGAAGAAAAATAATGGTAAGAAAGTGGGGAAAATATCTGACACGAATCCGAATTTAGATCAGAATGATGAAATAAAACTTTGTGAAAAAACGGATTTTGCCGTTCCTATAAATGATATTTTAAATAAGTGGTGGGCCAGTAATGTAAAATTAGAATTTGATAAAATTTCGAATGAACTCAGTGCTTTGAAGAGACTTATGGAGGAGGAAAGTATCAAGGATGCGAGATGGAATGTTGCAGCTACGATCATCGAGGAAGCCCTATAGAAAGAGGAAAACTGGATTAAGGAGAAACAGATTTTAGGAGAAAAAATACAAATTCCTAGCGAGAAATTGGCAGAAAAGCAAGTACAACTAACATGTTTTGATAACGTGTCATCAACCGGCAATGAAGATAATATAGGGCTCACTTGATCAAATGTCGGCAGTGGGGAAGAGAAGTAACAAGTTGATATTACTTGTACTAATAAAGGGTTACCAATCAGAAATAAATTAAACAATGAGAGCATCGAACTTCACGAGGTAAAAAACAACTGGATAGCTGGCTTTGAAAAATTGGAGAGAGCTACTTCAGAAGAAAGTAGGACTGTACCAAAAAAACTTTACAGAGAGGAGCTTTTAAGGGAATTAGAGGGCAGAAGACTAAAGAAAAATTCAATTATAGTTAGTGGTTTTGAAGCAATTGGAGGAAATCTGCCTAGAGAAATTCAGAGTCTAATTCGAGAGAGAACAAGAGTTAAAATAAAAATCATAGCAGTGAGAGTGATTAGTGATGGAATGCTAGAGTGATTCAATTTTTGGAAAGCAAAAAGAAGATTTATGGAGAGAAGGGATAGACTCAAATCTTTGTAGGTGATAACTGGACAGATCGAGAAAAGGAAGTTCAGAGCTGGATACAAAATCACGTGGAAGAAGCCAAAAAAAAAATCAGATAGAGCATAAGCTACATGAAATGTCAGATAAATAATCGAAGATATGGGACACCTAGGAATTTTTGGAAAAATTCGGCATTTTAATTTTACAAAAGACATGGCTGGAACGAGAAACAAAAGAATCAGTTTCGGCTAAATTTTACAACAATTCTTGGTCGCTTGATTATTAAAAGCGATAATATAGAATATGATAGCAAATTGTTAAATATTGTAACTTTTTATAATAATGTCGGAGTTTCAAAAGTAATAAGTGGTCTCAAGTTAATTAAAGAGAACATTCTAAGTAGAATAAAAAATATGATATCAGTAGGAGATTGAAATGCAAGTATAGGTCATGAGCAAGATAGAGTGGATTTTGAAGAAAATAAGTTAGAGCAGGAATCTTATAATCTATGAATTTCGGAAGACTCGCAATTGATTGCAGAAGGAAAGAAATTGTTCATTTTATGTAAAGCAGAAAAGGGTTACAAGGATAAAACAAAATTAGAATCGGATCTGGGAAAGTTTAAAGATTTTGAAAAAGCCATGGAAAATCTATGGTGGAGCATTGCGAAGGTGAGGGATGGGCGGATAAATGGGAAGGAATAATACTAAACATCAAAAATGCGGGCTGAGAAGGTAGGTATGGTTAAAAGAAAAGATAAACTAGATTGGGCACAAGAGGGAATAATGGGGATTATTATTAAGATGACATCAAAATACAAAAATGAAAAATTAAGGGGTTTTAAAAATAATTCCTGAAAGCAAAGAGAGAAGAGTATGAAGAAAGAGCGAAAGAGCGAAAATTAAGCATATACATCCACAGAAAAAATGAGAAAAGAGGGAAGAAGAATGGAAAAAGGTAGCAAAAAGTAAGAGCAGTTTTGGAAAGCAATAGGAAGCTTTAGTCCTACAAAAAGGAGGAGGGGCAGTAAGATAAAAAAGGGAGGTTTACTCAAAAGTACACTGGAGTCCCGCTTTACCGTCCGCTTCGATGGCCTTGACGGTAAATCGGGACTCTCCAAACTGTAAACAATCAAGGTCGTATGAACCATTCCTGTCGAGGTTTTGTCCAAAAAAATATTTTCTTTGTATTTTTGCCATTTTGGTTTTATAATATCATAATCGACGTGAAAATGCTTGTGCTCGAAAATCAAACTTTATCAAAGTACTGATTTATACGTATGTACGTACACATATTAGGGTGGTCATTTGAATCGGAAAAACATATTCCCATTCATTTTCCGGTTTTTTCTCGGTTCGAAAACCTTTCTCAAGGTCGATAAAATTATACAATTTGAAATCTAACGCTGAACATTTTTCCATTTGAAGTAATAAAAAATAAAATACAAATTAAAGCACTCAAAGTGGAACTCTTGAATTTTTAAGCTTTTTGAATTGAAGTTTAAAAGTTTTTTGATCCAAAAATTTTTTATTCGAATGCTCAATAATTTACACGCATAGAATGGAAGGTATCAACACTTTTCAACTAAACAATTTCAACTGAAATGGGGATAAACTGCAAAATTTAGAATTTTTAACTTTCATAAATTATAGAGTTCAAAGATTCAGATTCAATTCCAAAAATATGAATCCACGTTATCATTTTCAATGCTCTAAATTGAAGAATCAATCAATAAACTAGAAAATTTTCAAAATTATATCATTTTAAGCTAGAAACATCGAAAATTGAAAATTTTTGAATTGAACACTCCGTAAATTAGAAGTTAAATTATTCTGATTTCAAATAGTTAAAACATCCTTGAAAAGCTTAAAAATTTTATTTCGAAATCTTGAGAAATCTAGAAGTTGTTTAAAATTTTTTTAAACTTAAATTTTATTTGAAATTTGTTCAGAACTTCTAAATAATTTAATAAATAATAAATGTTGAATGATAAATGTTTTTTAACAAAAATGTTCAACTTCAAACGCTTTTAATTTTCAATTGTTCAAGTGATCAAATTTCAGAAATGAAGAAGTTTTTGAACCTTTATTTTTAATTTAGGCTGTGACTAGTCGTTCCGAAAACTTGGCACGACTAGGTGTTTTTTTGCACCCTTCTCTAATTGTTATAAAATCGATGTTTTCAAACTGCACATACATTTTTGCGTAATAATATGTATTCATCTTATGCTAAACAACGAGTTATGTGTTCTGAAATTGAAAAATTCATCCTTTTTTTCAGGTTATCAAAAATTTTCAGGTAAATAAAAGGGGGTGCCAACAAATTTCCAATCTAAAGCATCGTATGCAATTCTTGGCAACCAACTTCCAAAAATTAGGTTGTACGTTCCAGCAATCATTTCCATTCTTGGCAATTGGAAAAAGTAAGGTTATATTCGTTTGTTGTTTTGTAAAAGTGAGAATGAAATACCGAAGTAAAGGCAAAAAAATATTTTAAAGTAAATTGCTGGAGCTGCATTTAAAAGAATTGGGTTACTAAATTATAGTGTAGAGTCATGTCTGTGATTTGGAAATAAGAGTAAATTTGCTACTTGGTCAGATTTCAAGTCAGAATGCAATTAACGAAATTGCATTTTTATGTATATATATTATTAATATTATTTTTATTTCTTTTTTTTATTTTATTTTTTTTTATATTTATCACAAAAACGCAATTTTTGAAATTAATTTCTTTCTCAAAGCCTAAAGTTCGCCATAAACTGCCAACGATTGAGTACTTTACCCTAGCCAAGCTTCTGAAAAATATTTGACTACTCATCCTGAATTTCGGGATGATGAGACACTTTGTTTATTTCAATATGAATTTAGGCAATTTTTGGAAATTTGTGGTAAATTTTCATTAACCAAAAATTTTGAAATTTTATAAAAGTTTAAAAATAAAAGTACGAACTGCTTTATTGCACTCGCTCATTTTTTAGGCCAAAAAAAAATTTTTATTTGAATCTGTGGGATATTTTTTTTAGCATAAATATTCAAGAATTTGATGTGGGAAAATAATTTTTTGAGTCCGTAAAATATTTGCTTGACTTTAAAATACATTACTTTCCATTATTTCGCATATTCTCAGTTTAAAGAAATATTCATTTCCATTCATGGTACGTTCATTTGAAACAATGTCATTCATTTGGTTTAAAATGTACATTTTTTGAATTCAATTATCATTTCTTTGATTCAAGAAAATATTGCCCTCCGGCAAATAGATCGTACTTTCGAATCAAACAATGTTAACTTAATCCTATTAGAATATCTTTAGCAGAGGTGAATCTTTTTTCAATTCAAGGTTTTGCAAATAATCAGGGCTTTCACTTACTTTAGCCAAACCAAATCACTCAGTACAAGCAACCTCTTTTCAGTGCATGAGTATTGCTTTTACCATAATTTGTTTATAATTTCAAATTAAATTATAAACGTATATTAAAATTCAGATATATTCGTATATTAAAATTATATTATTTCAAAAAAAATATCAACAGTGTTTAAAATGTAACTGGTTTTGGTTGAATTTTAGTGTTTTTTTTTTAAATCCACTATTTGCTTGAAAATAAATCTTTTTAAGTTGGAAATTGGACATATGGTTAAAGATTCAACTATTTTGTTAAAAACTTGATTATTTTGAAAATTGAACTCTTTGATTAGGTCCCTTTTTTGGTCGAAAAGTCAACTTTTTGTTGAAAATTTGTCCTTTTGGATTAAAAACTTATGTTTCATGGTAGGCAAATCATCTTATTTATTGAAAATTTTACTGTTTTCGGAAAAATTTGTCTTCTTGGGTTGAAAATTTTAGCATTCGGTTAAAAGTTCAACTATGTTTTTGAACATTCGTTTTTTCTGTTAATGACACTGCTTGGATGAAAATTTTTTTTTTTTTTGAAAATTAAAATAGTTTGTTGAAAATTCGACTCTTTGGGTTAAAATTTTTTCTTTTTTGGTAGAACATCTTTGTTGGTTAAAAATTAAAGTATCGTGTTTAAAATTAAAAACTGGGAAAATTGAAAATTAGGGAAATATTATTGTAATTAATCTGCTTATTATTATTTGCTTAGACCAAATAGCTCAGAGCAAGACAGTTGTTTGGCCAGGTGATTTTGACAGGGGATGGAACTTTGGTTTATTTTATGTTAGATGTGAACATATATTCAAGGGTGCAAATATGAGAATGAAAATTCACATTTTAAGACCACTGATATTTAAGCTGCAACAAATTTAACACCAGCGTTTTTCTGTGATTAAATACCAAAATTTGCTCTCTACCAATTCAATAAAACTGTTGAAAATAAGAAATAATTCCCGTGTATCTCATAAGTAAAAAAAAAAGATTGCATGTTTGTAGTTTCAACTGTTTGTTTTACTTTGAAGATATTTGATTGCCTCTGCCACGTGTAGTATTACTGCCACATTATCAGTTCTAATAGTTTTGAAGGTTTTGCGTCTTATCATAAGGATGAGTAATGCGACAGTGTTTAGTATATATAGGGGTTAAAATATTCCCTATTTATCAGTCATCGTCCCCGGAAACTGTCACGAAATACTAAAAAAAATGAAGATCCATAATAGGATTCTAGTCCTCGCAATCGAATTTTTTATCCATTTTTTGGGTAAGTGTGCCTAATATAATATAAATTTTAATATAAGCATATGAATGTCGTCGTGAATTTAGGAAGTTTTTGAAAATTGATGGTCCATATCTTATTAACCAAATATTTAGCAAATTTTTCAACTTTCAGAAAAGTTTTGAAATATTATAAAAATTTTGTAAATTTGAAAAAGAAAATTTCATAAAAATTTTGAGTTTTATAACAATTTAAAACTTAATAGAAATTTCAAAATTTGATAAAAATTTTAGAAATTTTATGAAAACCTTCGAAATTTGGAAGATTTCAAGACATTTAAAACCTTTGAACATTTTCAAAATATTGAAATTTTTAAGAGTATATAACATAAATATATAATATCAATTTGAATATAAGCATATGGTTGTCATCGTGAATTTAGGGAATTTTTGGAAATTGATGGCCCATTTCTTATTAACAAAAAATTTAGTAAATTTTTTAACTTTTAGAAAAGCTCTGAAATATTATAAAAATTTTTTAATTTTGAAATTTAAGAAAATTTCATGAAATTTTGAGTTTTATAACAATTTTTAACTTAATAGAAATTTCAAAATTTTATAAAAATTTCCGAAATTTTATAATAATCTTCGAAATTTGGAAGATTTCAAGACATTTAAAACCTTCAAACATTTTCAAAATATTGACATTTTTAAGAGTATGTAATATAAATATATAATATAAATTTGAATATAAGCATATGAATGTCATCGTGAATTTAGGAAATTTTTGGAAATTGCTGGACCATTTCTTATTAACCAAAAATTTAGTAAATTTTTCAACTTTTAGAAAAGTTTTGAAATATTATAAAAATTTTGTAATTTTGAAATTTAAGAAAACTTCATAAAAGTTTGAGTTCCTTAAAAATTTTAAACTTAATAGAAATTTCAAAATTTGATAAAAATTTGATAAATCTTATAAAAATCTGCGAAATTTGTAAGATTTCAAGACATTTAAAACCTTTAAACATTTTCAAAATATTGAAATTTTTAAGAGTTTTATAAAAGAGTTTAAAATTTTATAGAAATTTTGAATTATTGTAAAAATTTTGAACTTTCATAAAAATTTCATACAAATTTTGAAAAATTCATAAAGATGTTGACATTTTATAAAAAGTTTAGATTTTATGAATTCTTGAAATGTAATAGAAATTTTCAGATCTTGTGTAAATTTTAACCATTTTGAAACCTTTCAAAATTTTCAAAATATTTTAAACATGTGAAGTTTAAAAATTGTTTAAATTTTTTTTTCAAATATGATAGCATTTCAAAAAACCTATAAAATTTCTAATATTTTTAAGGTTTTGCTAATTTAGGAATTACAAAACATTTTCAAATTTTGAGAGACGATGAATTTTTGAAAAATGGTTTTCATTTTAATACGAATTCGGGAAAATTTTGGAAATTTATTGTAAATTTTAAAAAATTTATCAATTTTTGAAATTTTAGAAAAAATAAGAAATTTTATTAATGCTTCAAAAAATTACTATAATTTAAAAATTTTATCAAATTTTTAGACATTTTAAAGATTATAAGGGTTTTAAAACGTTTTAAAATTTTCAAAGCATTTTTAAAATTGTAAGATTTGATTTTTTATTATTTTTGATATTTTATAACATTTCAAGAAACTTATAAAATTTATATATTTTTTTTAATTTGATAAATTATTGGAAATTTTATAAATTCATACGAAAATAAAAATAAAGTTTACAAAATTCTACGATTTTTGAAAATTTGAAAGCTTATGCAAATTTTTAAAATTTATTAAAGTTTTGAAATTTTATAAAAATGTTAGACATTTTGAAGATTTTGAGAATTAAAATTTTTTTTTTAAATCTTAAAATTTTTAAGATTTCAAAAAATTGTATTATTTCTGAAATTTTATAGAATTTCGAAAATCATCTAAAATTTCAAATATTTTTAACATTTTGGTTATTTAGGAATTACCAAACATTTTCAAATTTTTAAGAGAAACTATTTTTATTTTTTATTTTGAAAATTTCTAAAATTTTATAAAATGTTAACAATTTTTTTGATTAAATTTTTTTTAAGATTTTCAAAATTTTTTGAATTTCAAAACAAAATTTTCAACTTTTGTTCAATAAAATTTCCAAAATTTCTCCATGTGCAGAGCTGAGTACCGAAAAATACACAAGTCGTAAAAAGTATTCTCCCCCTTGCCACATACCATATTTTTGATTAGAGATGCATGATTCTCAAACTTTATTTTTATTTTCATACGTACTTAGAATATTTTTGGTAAAATTTTTATTTCAAAAAATTTTCCAAATTTTTGAAATTTTATACAATTTTTAACATTTGAAAGTTACTAAAAATGTTAAAATATAGAAGTTTTTGAAATTATAAAAATTTTGGAATTTTTTAAGCTTAAAATTTTTTAGAATTTTGGAAACTTTACTTCTATTTTAGGCTGTCTAGTTGTCCCGAAAAATTAGGGAAGTTGGAAAAGAGGATGGACTCTTTTAGTACACTTTTGGAAATTCATGGTGAACTCCTTATTTACCAAAATTTTTTTTCAAGATTCAGAAAATGTTGAAAATTCTACAAATTTGGAAGATTTTGAGAATTCCTAAACATTCAAACATTAAAATTTTTTTTAAAGCGATGTATTTTGTAAACTCTATTTAATTTGTATGCAAATTTAGAACATTACAAAAAAATTTGCAGTATATGTTTCATTTAGCAACGTATTTTTTTAATTTTTTGAAATTTTTGTAATTTTATAAAATGTTCCAAATTAATATTTTTTTAAATTTCACTAATTTTTAAAATGTATAGCTAGTTTGTTACTTTCAAAACTTTTTAAAATTTTCCGGTTGATTTGAAAATACGTATCTCCGAACTTCCTCTGAAAACAACATAATTATTTCGTCGCCGAGAGATTCGGCTACTTCAAGTGTAGAACTTGCCTAATTAGAGTTTAATTCATTCCGTGTAATATTTTTTAAATCACAACAGCCATACCACGCTGAAAAAACCAGTTCTCGTCAGATCACTGAAGTTAAGCAGCGTTGGACGCGGTTAGTACTTGGATGGGTGACCATTCGAGAAAACTGAGTGCTGTTGGCACAGCGTGGGTGTGGTAAGCCCACACTTGTAGTTATTTACTACAAGAAATTATCCACCTAGAAACACTACCTGAAACGGGTAGTGTCACGCCTACCCTGAAAGGGAAATGGCTTAATGGTATACACACATACAATCATCTTTTTTTTTTTACAGAATTAAATGCTACTTTGAGTCCTCGCGGAGAACGTTCTTCCCTGCAAAATCATAGTCCGCCAACTCCTCGTTTTCCTGAAGGACCTGTTCGTCGATTAGGTCGACCCCATAACCCAATCATAACCATGGAATATTTGACAACGATAATTATGGTGCCTCTAAAATGGGAAAACAATAAATTCGTAGCGAAGGAGTGTCTCGTTAACGGTAATCATCATGGTGTTCCAGATAACAAATTTCGGGAAACGCACGACTATTACACCTTTGCTCTCGATAAAATGTTTAACCAACATGTCATTAGATGCGTGATATATGCAGAACATTTTCCAAATGGAACTGAAGCAGTTTTGGGAGCTAAGACTCCACCTGAGCCGGCAAATCGTATCACAGCAGGTAAATGAAAATGGCCTAAGTTTTTGATTTACCTAGAACCCAAAGGGAGAATTTTTGAAGCTGAGTTTGCACCTACTCTCTAAAACCGAACAAGTGTAATCTCACTGATTTCCGGTGAAATCTCAATGGTTGAAATAGCCTCAAAGTATGTCAATGACAATCATTGAAATTTCACTGGTTCACTCAGTGGAATTTCTTTAATATCTTCTTGCCGTATGCTCTGTTGTCTATTGGCTGGTTAGGTATGACACTTATCATTCATCACTTTTGTGCTAACATTTGCAAACTCATCTTTCAAAAACTACAGTTTACTTTCACAACAATAAATGAGGGCCAGGCTGCGATATAATACGACATAATATATTGCGCTCAACTGTGGGAAGGTCCGTCATTACGTCAACGTGTCGCGTCACTCAAAGTCAAACCCAAGTGGCCAAGGGCCTTCCACTTCCAACCGAAAGATGTTATATCCCCTGCTTGTAGATCATGTCAGGCTCTAAATATTTATAACACAAACAATAGTAAAAAACAACGTTCGTTTTCATTTGAGAAATGAAAAGACCCGACCACCGACACGTACGAGATGTGGATATATCTCCTTAATCGAAATTGAGAACTTATTTTGGTCATCCGTTCAATATATATATGTTTATTTAATTACATATTAAGAATCAATCGACGTTTCGACCCTTCTTTGGGTCTTCCTCAAGATAATAACATTATTACAAAAGTGTCTGAAACAAATCGTTCGATGACATTGAAAACACAAACATTACGGTTATCAATAAAAACTGTTAAGAATTTTGTTGTTTTTACATTTTAAAAACTTATGTAGTCGTCCTCTTTAAACAGAAAGAAGAGACTACTCGTCGAAAACGTTTTTAAGTCATTATTGTCGGAGAAAGAAAAATTGTAACAGTCAATGTTATGAAATCCATGACCAAAATATGTTCTCAATCTCGATTAATGAGATATATCCACATCCATAAGACGTTCAAAGAAAGGTAAAATTCAAGACTTCTGTCTGAATTTTGGAATTATAATTTTTACGTACGAGATGACTGGAGCTTCAGCCAGCGATAATTTCACTGGTTCAGTTAAGCAGAGTACTTCAAAAGCACTAGTAGCTTATAATGAAAATTTTATCAAAAACTTTTCCTGATTCATTTTTAATCTTTTTAAAATTGCAAAACTTTATTTTTTTTTCAAGGGATTCCAAGATTTCTCGATCCTGACGCATCAAAATGGTTCATCACTTGGGGGAGCATAGACTATGTGGTCCTGCAAAAGCCTGGAACAGAAATCATTGAAGATGTGAGACTTAAAGATTTACCTAACCACCGTCCGAGTCGAGAAGAAATCATGTCGAAAGCTGTTAAAACAATCGATGCTTATATTGGTGGCGCATACTTTTTGACGTTCTTGATACAGGAAAGACCTGTGGGAGCTATGCTTCCCCCATACTGGTGGTGCGAAGAAGTCCGAAACCGCGTATTGAATCTTCCGCAAGGAACAATAATGCCAATTGATATAACTCATATCCAGCAAATATCATTTCATCAACCGCCACCAGGCCAAACAATGCAAACAAATCTAAATCATAACCAACGGCATTAGCTGTGCCGTGAATTTCGACTAGGCGAATCACGGACATTGAGCCCATTCGAGCGCGGCTAGCACTCGGATGGGTGACCGTTTGTGATGTACGTCAGGCCTGTCCAACGAGGTTGTGGAAATGTACTATGTGAACTTTGATTAAATTTCCTCGCTGAACAGGTCTGATGTATGCCTAAGTCGTGTATTCACTGTTCAAACCTAATGTCTAGCGGTAGGTTTGACGTCGAGGATGACTGTGTACACTCGATTATATCGAATGTCCACAGTCCAATTCGACAGTCGAGAAACTGGCTGTACTCGGGAAGATGGTTTTCTGCAGTTTTCTTCTCCCCTGGCCAAATGTCCAGGCAAATGCGAGTACTTCTAATAAAGCCGGATGCAGCCGCGCGTCACATCTATGATGATAATAATAATAATAATGATAATAATAACGTGATGTCAATCTTAATTATGGCAGAAGTTTACTTCTACGCACCAACACCTAGCTCGTATATTTACTACTTTCTTAAACGGAGAACAACCAGTCCC
>CAKNYM010044649.1:63538-77901 GCA_932195095.1 Andricus curvator | reverse complement strand
AATGAAAAGTGGACAAAAAACCAGAAATTTCATAAAAAACCGCATCTTTTCAGCATTATTCAAATATATTATTATTAATAATTATAATAAATTGTTTAAACAATTATTTTGTTAACTTGAATTTATTATTACTTCACTACAGATGAAAATTGGAGAAAAAGCCAGAAATTAAAAAAAATTCCGCATCTTTCTAGCATTATTCAAATATAATATTATTAATAATTATGATAAATTGTTCAAACAATCAATATTGTTAACATTGATGAACTATCACTTCCCTCTAATTGAAAATTGGACAAAAAATGGAAATTTGTGAAAAAACCGCGTCTTTCTAACTACATTCTATGAGAAAATTGCTAAAAACAATAATGAATTGTTTAAACAATTCATTAAAATATCTAATTTTCAGTATGAAGTCATATTTTATGTATAAGAAACAATTCGCATCAAAAAACCCGCAAAAAAATCATAATTAGCGCCAAAAACTCGCAAAACCCATTTTTTCACTTATGGGGTTTCTTTGGGAACCTATAAAACAGACTTATGGGGGTGATATTTGAAAAGTGATATTTTATTCGTATTCTGTGGCTAATTGTGAAGAGAAATGTTCAGTTTTAACTCGATTGAGATAATATTGAGGATTCTGAATAAGATTTACAAAAACGTCTTTTTTTCTTATGGGAAATACATGTTAAACTTCCTGGGGCTTGCGCCACCCCTAAATTTATTTTTGGGTGGATTCGAACAAATTTGGGGGGTGTCCCCATAAAAATTCGAAAAAAAAAATTTTGGACCACCCTACTGTCTAGTCTAGAAGATCTCATCTAACATGGATCTGAAACTAGTCTAGTCTGGACGGTCTTGCCTGGCCCAGGAATAAAGCTGATCAGCTATTTCGAAAAAATAACAAGGTGTCTAAAATAATTAAAGATATGAAATTCACACTATGAAAACACGAATTTTGTTCTTGACAACTTAAAAATCTGGTCCGGCCAGGTTTAGGGCTGATTAGCAAGCCTTTTTTTCGAAATTCACATCAGTTTTTTTATGTACTTTCCATGGAAATTTTGAATTTTCAGTATTCCATTAGACCTACTGGAGCCTTATCTACTGCACGATTTCCTATCTTAGAATCCCGAGAAAAAGTCGCTTAAGTTTTGTTAATTGAGTAAATCATAAAAATCCTAGAAACCTTAGAAATATATTTTTTAAAAAAACTATGAGAAATTGATGAGATTTTCTCTTTTATTTATTAATCTTGCCAAGTTTTTATAATTTTTTTCCTTTCAGTACATTCTTTTGAAGATTCTAAAATATGTGAGAGCAAACATTAAAGGGATTATCATGAAGGTGAATTAAGTAAGATACAATAGATTGCCTTCGTATTATTGTTAAAACAATGAAAAGGCACTCTATTTTATCTTACCTCAATTTTTAACTGAAATGATGAGCCTTGAACCAACATAATGAATTTTTATCGAGGAAGTTCA
Source organism: Andricus curvator (assembly GCA_932195095.1). Lineage (NCBI taxonomy): Eukaryota > Metazoa > Arthropoda > Insecta > Hymenoptera > Cynipidae > Andricus > Andricus curvator. The sequence continues at coordinate 76,411 of CAKNYM010044649.1, read as the reverse complement.
AACAGTTACTTAAATTTTCAATCAAAAAAGATTAATTCTTAACGAAAAATTCAGAAAAGATGAACAATGTATGATTTTTTTGGTATTTCGGTGCATAAGGAGCTTTCACTATTTGACTGATTTGTCCAGAAGTTTAAAAAGAAGTTGTTTCAGATGAAACTGTAGTGCCAATTTTTATGAACTTTTAATTCATCGATTATTTCTGGAGATTTTTTACTCTTCATGAGCCGACATTACTGATACACTTGCTACCTCAGAATCTTCAGAAAAATTCGATCAACTATTTTAATTACTATACTTCTCTTTTCAAATCAGTAATTTTTTCCAAATATTTAGTGCCCTACTTTTTGTTAATTGTAATTGTAAAACTGATTAGTTAAGTTTTAACAATTTTGATTCAGAGAAGCAATAAAGTATCTTTTGCGTAAGAAAAAAGGTAGAAAATAAAAATAAACTTCATTAGATGCCCATCGATTTTTTGTTATTTCGAGATTGAAAAATTTTTAATTTCTCTTAGCTTCGTTTAAGCAATCAAAAATCAATGTTTTAGATTCCAGACAGAGTACGACACGTTTAAAATTTCATAATATGACCTTCTTATTGTGTCAATAGTCAACAATGTCACACCATCGCGTCCGTGTATTCAACTTTTCTATTTTTCAATGTTCACAACACTTTTGAAATTATTATTTAAAATTTTAAGTTTCATTTATTTGTATCAAGAAATTAGTTGCTTTCGACTATCGAAATAATTATTGTCTACTAATCTTCAGTTGCTCAATTTTCGCTAATCGAATCTAAAATATTTGACTGAAAAAGTAAGATATAATTCTTTAAGCACTCAAAGTTATCTTTTGGTTTTAATGTTCAACTTTTTTGTGTATACTTAATTTTTTTCAAATTCAACATTTTAGTTAAAAAATCATTTCGTTGTTTGAGAGTTGAACTATTTTTCATTTTACAACTTTCACTTTTAACTACTCTTGTTGAAAATTCGCTTTTGTTGTTGTTGAGAATGGATGTTTTAACTCAAAATTATATATATATATATATATATATATATATATATATACATATAATTTTTGGTAGAAACTTGATATTTTGAATTGAAAAATGGTCTGGTTCACAATTTATGATTTTTGGTCAAAATTTCTACCCTTTGTTTGAAAATTTAATTATTATTTTTAAAATATTTCGTTAGAAAATCATCTTTTTGGTCATAAATTCAATTAATTAGTTAAAGTTGAACTATTTTTCTGAAAATTAACTTTTTTGGTTAAAAAATCATCTTTTGATTTAAATGTTAAACACTTTTGTTGATAACTCATTCTTTTAAGATTCATCTTTTTAGTTGAAAATTCATCTCTTTGGCTGAAAATTTAACTATTTTGTTGGAGAGTTAAGAATTTAATTGAAAATTCCTTTTTTTTGTTGAGAATTGATTTTTTCAGCTTAAAATTTATATATTTTATTTTTGGTTAAAAATTAATATTCTTAATTGAATGATGATCTTTTCTAGTAGAAAATTGTACTATTTTGTTGCAAATTCAGTCATTTTATTAGTTAAAAATTAAACTATTTTATTAAAGATTTGACTATTTTGTTGAAAACAAAATGTTTTAGATTAAAAATTAACTATTGTTTTCGATTTAAAATTAATATTTCTAATTGAAAAATGATCCTTTCTATTTGGAAATTTAACAATTTTGTTCAAAATTCATATATTTTGTTAAAAATTCATCTTTTTTGTCAAGAATTCATCTTTTTGCAGAAAATTAATCTTCTTTGTTGAAAATTGATCTTTTTTTTTGTCTCTTTGGTTGAAAATGTCTTTTCAAAAAAGAATCTTCTTTAAATAAAAAATTATCTTTGGATATCAAAATTCATTTTTGCAGACTAATCATTTTAGGTGAAAATTCATATCGTTGATTGAAAATTCAACTATTTTCTTAAATTTTTTTTTTTTTTTTTTTTTAGTTGAAGATTCATCTCTACGGTTGGAAATGTAACTATTCCATTTGTAGAATGAATGTTAGTTAAAAATTAAACTATTTTATTGAAGATTTGACTATTTTGTTGAAAACTAAATGTTTTAGATTGAAAATTAACTATTGTTTTCGGTTAAAAATTAATATTTTTAATTGAAAAATGATCCTTTCTAGTTGGAAATTTCATAATTTGGTTCAAAATTCATATATTTTGTTAAAAATTCATCTTTTTTGTTAAAAATTCATCTTTTTGTAGAAAATTAATCTTCTTTTTTGAAAATTAATCTTTTTTTTGTCCCTTTGGTTGAAAATGTCTTTTCAAAAATTAATCTTCTTTGGATATAAAATTATCTTCGGATATCAAAAGTCATTTTTGCAGACTAATCATTTTAGGTGAAAATTCATATCGCTGGTTGAAAATTCAACTATTTTGTTAAAAATTCTTTTTCTTTTGTTAAAAATTCATTTTTTCATTTGCAAATTTGACTATTCCATTTTTGGTTGGAAATTTATCATTTATAGATTGAAAATTAAACTATGTGGTAGTCAGTTCATGTATTAAGAGAAAATTTGTCTTTTTGGTTATAAAATTAATCATGTTTCTTGAAAATTCTCCTTTTTGGTTAAAGATAAAACTAGTTGATTTAAAATTCGTCTTTTTAGTTGAATTCAACTAGTTAAAACATCGATTTTTTGTTTGTTAAAAATTCATTGTTATCGTTTAATCTAACTGCTTCCAAATTCGCCTCTTCATAGAAAATTCAATCATTTATGGTAAGAAACTCATTTTTCTTGGTTAAAAACTAATTTTATTTTTTGAAAAGTACTTTTCTTTGTTGAAAATGAACTTTTTGGCTTGAAAATTCAACATTGTATATTCTCGCATAAAAAATTATCTTTTGGGTTTAATTTTCATCTCTTTCCGGGATAATTCATGTTTTCAAAACTCATCAATTTAGTTAAAAAATCCATTTCTTTCGATAAAAATTAAATCAATTTCTATTTCGAATATTTTCTTTTTCTGGAATTTTACAGCGCCGGAATTTCACTTTTCCGTATTTTTCAGTCATCCCACAATATTACTAATCAATTAGAAAATGTTAAAAAATTGCCAAAAATTCAAAATTCTAAAATAATAAAATACCTCAATGTTTATCATATTACCGAATTTGAAAATTCCCGATGAAAGAAAATTCCGGAAATAAAATTGCCGACGGCAAATCAGAAAATTCCCGAATCTGAACAATTAAAAAATTGTTCAATAATAAAACAAAAAATAATAAATAGAACAAATACATTTATTTGATAAACCTATTTTTTATTTTATGTATTGTTGTACATTTTATTATTTATACATTTGAAAAAAGCAATGTAGACATCATTTGTTCCATATCATTTTCATACAAGGTAATTTAGATTTTCTGATAAGAAATTTTCGTGAATAAACGCCACATTTTAGAAAACAACATCATATTTTTAGAAAACGAAGGTGACATTATTTCTTATGGCCTACTTTTATCTTTTCGTAATTTCTTATCACATCAAATTATTCGATTCCTGTAATTATTATAATGATTTTTATAATAATAATATTATAATAATATTCATTATAATTTTTTGCATAATTTAGAATTTTTTCAAAAATGTACAAAAGACATGTTTTCTTTTCAAGCAAAAAGGATAAATTTTCAACTAAAAATCAAATAGTTAAATTTTCAGTCCAAATCGAAATTTTCAACTAAAAGGATGAATCTTCAACTAAGAAAATTGATTTTTACCAAACAGTACAATTTTCAACCAAAAAATTAATAATTTTTTAATAAAAAGCAAATTTGTTAGCAAAGTATATTAATTTTTCATCCAACAGTTCAATTTTTAACTGAGAAATAAATTTTAAACCAAATTGAGAAATCTTTAGTTGAATTGTTAACTTTTTAAATTCATCTTTTTGGATAAAAATTCATTTCTTTAATTAAAATTTTTACTGCTTTGACACCATTTTTTTTAATTAATCCTTTCGCTTTAGATATTATCTTCTTTGTTAAAAATTCAATTCAACTCAATTCATTATTTTTTTCGCGATCTGGAACCAGAACCGTTGGTCAAAAAATTTGAATTTTTCATTTTTCGAACAATTCAAAAAGTGCTTAAGCGCTTTCAAAAAGGAACGTTTTTCTTCTATGGATTTTCTTTCACATCGTTTGTTTTTTGGCTTGAAATTTGCATTTTCGTTTCTTTTTTTGAATTTTGAAAATCCTATAACTCTGATAATTTTCTTTTTATCGTAAAAATTCGTCCGGATAAATTGTTCGAATTTCTGATTACTACAAATGCCCGTACATAGAACTTTCAAATCTTGACAAAAATTAAAATTTGTATAAAATATTTCTAAATTTCTTCCTAATTTCTAAAAGTCCTAAATATATCTTTTAAACGGATCCGAGTTTTTCCCAACATTTTGTAAAATCCTGTAATGAAAAAAAAATTCTGTAAACATTTCTAGATTATTTTTCAATACAACTGAAATATTTGAAAATCTTTTTGAATTTTCTCAAGAATTCTAGGAAAATTATATTTATGTTACTCTGAAAAACAAACTGATAATACTGATTTTCTCGGTCTTTTATGTACGGTCAATAGTAGTAGTAGTAGTAGATTTATTGAAACACAGTTACAAAATTCGTATAAGTCACACACAAAAATAAATAAATCAAAACACTTGTTGGTGACCAATCGGTCTATGCAAGTGGAGATCCAAGAGTAAATTAATGGAAACATGAGTAAAACAGTCATACATAACAGTTATATATAACAATTATATACATGGCAAGCATATGTAAGGAGTCGTCAAACCCGAGTTTGGAGACTGCACACAGTTCGGAACCGAGGAGAAGATGAAATGTTTGGTTTCAAATGTATATTGTTGGTACATGTTTGTTTCATAGTCTGAACTGAGCGAAAATACGGTTAAAAAACATCGGCAATCGATGAAGTAAGTAGGACTGTTTTCCATTCTGCAGTGCAATGCTCGGGTAAATTTGAAGACTTCTTGATTTCTCACAGCATCGTAGGTCGCGATTATATAAAAAGAGCTAATGAGTACAGTTCCGCCGACCAAGCTTCGGCGGCGTCGCGTCACTTATACGTGAGTGGCGCGGCGTATCCAGTGGCTCAAAGCTGGAGGGGATACACAGGAGTAAGCGAGGAGTCCGAGAGTGGTATCCGCCTTCTCTTTCCAACCTATGTATCCCCTCCACTTCTAAGCCACTGGATACGCCGCGCCACTCACGTATAAGCGACGCCACGCCGCCGAAGCTTGGTCGGTGGAACTGCACTCTACGATTTTCCCGAAGATCGTTCGCGTCAGTCCCAAGGACGTCGAACAAAAGAGAGTGCCATGTATTGATCATTCCACAGTCTTCAAAAAAAGTTTTAATTTGTAGATACCAATTATACTTGATATCTGATTGTTTTCCCTGAGATAAATCCTTAAGTCTCTCAAGACATTGCCTTGGATACCGAGAACCTTCGATGCAATAGATTTTATTTAGCCGAAACAATATCAAACAGAAGACCCGGTGGGACAGGGGCAACACTCCCACCTCCAATCGAACAGCGTAGTTGGGAGTATTTCTGGGAAGAAATAATAATTTTTTAAAAAACGATAGCTGGACTCTCTCGATGTAGCTCAGGTGACCGTCGCTCCAGATCTGGGATCCATACAGCAGCGTACTTAGACAAAGGCTTCGATACAATTTATCGGAAGTCGGCCACGAGTCTGCTTTCGTATCATGAATATTTTTTATTGTCGCTCCAACAGCCGTGTTTGCAGAACTTACAAATTTTTTTGCGGCGGCGGTGAATGATACCGAGCTGATTATCGGGAGACCCAAATATGTATATTCATTGACAACTTCAATTTTGTCTTCTCCAAATTTGAAATACTTGAATTTCGGTTTCTTCGGAGAATTTTGTTGAAAGATCATGATTTTAGTTTTGGCGACATTCACTGTTAGTCTTTTTTTAGCGCAGTACAATCGTAAGGCTTCTAATTTTTTACTAAGTTCTATTGGAGTATCAGCGAGAAGTAAAATGTCATCTGCATAATCTAGCGTTTGCACTTCTGTTTTGCTATTGATGGAAGGGCCTCTGCATCCTTGGTTCAAGAGAAAATCGCTCAAGTCACTTATAAAGAGTATGAATTGAAGGGAACTAAGAATCTCCCCCAGCATGCAGATTTATAGAAATTACGTATAATGTTAATCATCTTTGTGCTTATGCCCAGCTCATGCAGTCTCTGCCACAACATTTCGTAATAAACAGAGTCAAACGCACCTTTGAAGTCTATGAAAGCAATATAGACTGAACCATTGGGATAGCTGAGACGAATCTGTACTAGCGAAATAAAGGTAAATAAGTTGTCTAGGCAACTCCTCCCTTTTCTGAACCCCGATTTTGAATCTGGAATTAAATTCGCATCAGTCACCCATTTAGTCAGCCGATTGCAAAGTATCTGCGTAAAAATTTTCGCTATACAATTAACCAGTTTTATGAGTCTATAATTAGAAGGATCACGTATGTCTCCTTTCTTGAACAACATGGACATTGTTAGTTGAACCCGTAGAGCTAGGCATGATTTCAGTAGTCATGATTCGATTGAATAAAATCTCGAGATACTGTAGCCAATTTTCAGCAAGCCTTTTGTAAAAACTGTAATTGAGGAGATCGGAGCCAGGGGCCTTTCCTTCTTTACATTTTGCTATGCTCTTTTTGATTTCTAACTCGTTTATATGGGAGTCAAGAGTTGGGTTGGGAATGTTTGGAAATTGAGGCGCATCCATAATAATAATGGGGTACATTTTCTCGAGATGTAGAAACCAAGTTTTTATATTAATGTTATTCCCATAAGGGGTTTTCCGCCGAAGACAGTTGATAATGATTCAGAATTTGGAAGAGCTACGAGCATCTGCTAGTGATTCTAGTGTTTTATTTTGAAATGCAATTTTTTTCGATTCTGAAAGTTTTTTATATTCTCTTTTTAGAACTTAATAAAATGAGCGCGTGCATTCAGATAACGTGTCCCTTTTGTAGACCTCGAGAGCAGCAAGAAGAATATCTTTAGCCTCATTGTGACTTCCAGAAACTTTACATCATCAAATTTAAAACTTGTATTTTTATTCGTTTTAAATCAGTCATGTCGCAGTTTTTTTTAAGTTTTGCGACCAAATTGGAACCCTGAGATTAAATTGCTCCTCCTAATTTTATTTTTAAGAACAATTACACCACAATTACGCGGATATTACGGCGTGATTTCGCTACAGTGCATAAAAGTAGCGAACTAGGATCCTAAAAAGGTATAAACAATTTAGAATTGATAGACATGCAGCCTGATGGTTACCTACGCTTCACTTTTTTACATACTTGAAGGTCAAAAAACTCTTCGCCTTCTTCAATAGGAATTGTTAGGTCCTTTTGTAAATAGCAGAAGAATTTTTGCGAGTACGTAAACACATTCGCAGTGACAAAAATGCACTAGAAAAAAAATTGCTAAGACCCAGAAATCCAAACTGGAAATACAGCTAATTTTTAGAATTCTGATTTTTGTAGTGAATGGAATTATATTTATAATTTGTGGTTCAAACATTTTTCTGAACTTGTGTGGGGGTTTTTGCACACAAACACACTAGAAAAATATCCAAGAGATCCAGGAGTCAAAACTAGAAGTACTTCAAATTTTTGAATTTGGTATTTAATAAAATTATTTTCTTCACTTATGATTTTATCATTTTTCCAAGCATTGGTGGAACTTTTAAGCACTGTTACTTTTTGAGTGTTTATTCGAAATAGCTGGCTAGTAAACTAGTAAAAAAACTAAGAAGTAAAAACTATTTTTTTCTGACTGAGGGAGGCTTCAAAACGTCGATATTTGATGGAATCCGCGAAAGTCATTTCACACGTGAAACAAATATCTGCTCATTGATGAGAATGTCATGATTATAAAATAAAAGCGTGATTCCTATTCTCGCAAACCATTATTCTTAAACATATTGTTACTAATATGAACAGGGATACCAAAATTACATTTTTGGAGTGTTGAACATCATGAATATGTTTCATATTATCTTACATACCTTTACAAAAAAATATGACATTTTTTTTTAATTTGGCCTTTTAGCTTTTTGTAAATAATGGAAAGGTTTTTGCAATCACCTACATTTAAAGAAGCAAAGTTATTTGATTAGTAATGCATGATTTATTATAATTTAATTTAGGAATTTCTGTTATCGAAATATTACATATTTGAGATTATTATTATGTCATTATTATTATAGATATAATGCGCGGCTGCAGCCGATCCTATTAGAAGTACTCGCATTGGCCGGGTATTTGGTCAGGGGAGAGGAAAACTGCAGAAAACCATCTTTCCGAGTACAGCTGGTTTTCCGACTGTCAAATTTGACTGTAGGCATTCGATATCATCGAGTGTACACAGTCATCCTCGACGTGAAACCTACCAATAAACATTAGTTGAACGCAGTGAATAGACGACTTAGGCGTACATCAGGCCTGTCCAGCGAGGGGAAATTAACTCCAAAGGCCAGATAGAGCATTTCTAAGACCTCGTTGGACAGGCCTGGCGTACATCACAAACGGTCACCCGTCCGAGTGCTAGATGCGCTCGAGTGAGCTGAATGCCCGCGATTCGCCCTAGTCAAAATTCACTGCATACACTGAAAAAAAATTAGTTGGTACAACTAATAAAATTGTTGGGACAACTATTTGAGTTAGTAAATAATGGTACTGCTATTTAGTTATTAGTGAGAACTATTTTTGTTAGTTGGGGCACGAGTAGTTGCCGTTACTATTTAATTAATTGTAGGTATAACTATTTTCTATTTGTCACAGGGACTAATTAAAATATCTGTCACTATACTATCGAAATTTGAATTAAAAAGATCACAGTGGGCACGCGGGCATCTTTTTTTTTGCGTCATCTTAGGGACGCTGATGTCACTTCAGCTGATAAGACGTTCTAAAAAAATATGTGCCTATGCCCACTGGGATCTTTCCAATTGCAGATGCACTTTGTAGGTTAGGATTTCCAGTAAAACTTAAAACTTGTTTGATTTTTCAATTTCTTATACATATATCCAAATGCTTCGATATAATCCCCGAAGCCTAAGCTTTGCAACACTTCTGATAATTCCATCAACAAATGATGAACGAGACAGCAAGTGAGCAACGAGTTATGACGGCCATGTCTAAACGTTTTCCCTCGTTTTACCGCAGGTATGTTGGTACCTTTGTCGCATTCTCAGTCGTACCAACCACGGTAGCAAATAAAATACTCAAGCCACCTGCTCTAATTTTTCAGAAAAATCAACTAATAGTACAGATGACTCATTCATTAGTAACTCTAAATACTAAAACGTTGCTAATGTAAACTAGTCACGAGTACTACAACCGGCTTCCTAAACCGACTGCTTGCTTAGTTGGTGTTACTAACGGAACAGTTGCAAGAACCAATGAATGCTTTACTAATAAAAAGGTGGTAGCCCCAACTATTCATTTTTCTCAGTGCAGCTAATGCCATTGAATATGATTTAGATTTGTTTGCATTGTTTGGCCTGGGTGCAGGTGATGAACTGGTATGTGTTGGATATTACTTAAATCAATTGGCATTTTTGTTCCTTGCGGAAGATTAAATACTTCGTTTCGGACGTCCTCGGTCCACCAGTATGGGGGAAGCATAGCTCCATAAGCTCTGCCTTGGTAGAAGAACGCCAAAAAGTATGCGTTACCAATATAAACCTCGACGGTGTCAACAGCTCTTGATGTGATTTCGTCTTTACTCGGATGGTGATTCTCTTTCATTCTAAGTCTCACATCTTCCATGAAAATTCCCGCTTGCTTGACAATAAAGTCTATCCCTTTACAAGCGAGAAACCATTTTGTTTCGTCAGGATCGAGAAATTTCGGACTTTCTGAAAAAATAAAATAAAGATTTGCGATTTCAAAAAGTTTAAAAATCAATCTCCCAAAGTTTTTAACAAATTTTTAAATATAGACTTTTCATTTCTCAAGTGAGAAGGAACTTTATTGTTTACTAGGGTTTGTGTTATAAATGTTTGGGGCCAGGCTGCAATAACCAGGGGAAATATAAATACCCTCCGCATAAAAGTGGAGAGGCCCTTGGCCACTTGTATCAATATATTATGTCGTATTATATTAAAGCTTGGCCCTCAATTATGGTTGTGAAAGTAAAGTGTACTTTTTGAAAGATAATTTTGCAAAGGTTGGCACACAAGTAATGAATGATGTGTATCATACTCAACCAGCTGATGGACGACAAAGCATACCACCATACGACTACTTGTACTGAGTAACCCGTGATTCTCACTGATAAAAGCATTAAATAAATCACACTGAGTGAACAAGTGAAATTTCAATGATTGTCAGTGACACACTTCGGGCTGTTTCACCAGTGAGATTTTTCTGGAAATCAGTGAAATTTCACCTGTTCATTCTTAGAGAGTAGGTGCAAACTCAGCTCCCAAAATGCTCCCCTTTGGGTTCTAGGTAAGCCAAAAACTTATGTCGTATTCATTTACTTGTGATATCAGAAGCTTTCCGCGGCTCAGGTGGAAGCTTAACTCCCAAAATGTCTGCTTGTTCTTGAAAATTGCCTTGTTTTACGTATACCACGCATTTTACTCTGAGATGTCCGCGCCATCCATAAATATGAGTTACATAAAAGTCGTTGTGTCTCTTATACTCTTTATGTGGTATAGTACCAGATCCACCGCCTTTAATTACACAAAATTTCGGTTCGTATTGACCATCGCTTTTCTTTCTTAGAAGCACTTCAATTATCTTGTTCAAAAATGGTATTTCCACACTTGGGTTAGGGTGTCGACCCGTTTGACGAATTTCCGGAAAATCATCATCATTTGGCACCAAATAACCTGCTCCGGGATGTTCCTGTACAGTATTTAATAACCTTGGGCTAAAGTGTTGAAAATTTGGATGTAAACCAGGAGTCGTCGCAAAATAATTTGGCAGGGCAGAAGCTTCATTGAAAGGATTCCGATGTGAGGTAGAGGGTTTTAAATTTGGTAAAACACGAGGAGTCGTCACATAATAATTTGGCAGGGCAGAATTAGCTGCATTATGCCAAGGATCCGACGAAGCATTTATTCCTGTAAAAAAAATATAGATTGTGATTTGAACAATATTACACAGACTGAATCAATTTTAAATTAGGCACGTTCTACACTTGATGTCGCAAAATCTCTCTGCGACGATATTATGATATTTGAGATTTATTTCCAGATTTTGATAGCATTTATCACAATTTGTTTTAATCAACCGGGATGTTTACAAAAGTTTCGATAGTGGCCAAATAACTATAAATTTTCAAAATTTGTAAAACTAAAGAACAAAATTAATTTGTAACGTTTTCTAAAATTTTAAAATTTTAAAAGTCAAACAATTTTTGCTTGATAAAAAATTTACTGTCAATTTTTTAAATTGTTCTAAATTTATATCAAAATAAAATAAAGTTTCCAAAATACATTGTTTTTTTTTAAATTTTGAAAATGTTTGAATGTTTAGACATTCTCAAAATCTTCAAAATTTGTAAAATTCTCAAAACTTTTTTTCATCTCTACTAAAAAATTCGATGAATAAAGAATCCACCATAAATTTCCAGAAGTGTCCTAAATTTACATTAAATTAAGCGAAGTGTCTCGTCGGCCCGAAATTCGGGATGACTAGTCCAATATTTTTCATGAGCTTGGCTACTCGTCCCGAAAATTCGGGACAACTAGCCTATCCCCTTTTCCAACTCTCCTAATTTCTCGGGACGAAGTTTACAAATTTCTGAAACATTTTTAACTTGAAAAACTCTAAAATTTTGAGAATTTCGGAAACTGTTATATTCAAAAAATTGTAATAACTTCCAAATTCTGAAAGTTTTATAAAATTTCAAAAAAATGCATCTCCAATCAAGAATATCGTATGTGGCAAGGGGCAGGAGATTTTGTACGATTTGTGAATTTTTAGTACTCGTCTCCCCAAATGGAGAAATTTTGGAAACTTTTTTAAAATTTTAATATGAATTTCAGAAATTTTCCGAAGGATATTTTTGGTCATTTCTTAATTACCAAATATTTCAAAATTTAAGAATAATTATTAGTTTTTTAGAAAATATCAACATTTTATACCATTTTAAAAATTTGGTAAAATTTCAAAAAATTTCTAAATTTTCTGGTTCTTCAGATATTTTTCAAAAATTTCAAAAATTTCATGAATTTATATGAAAATAAAAGTAATTTCTAAAATTCTTCGATTTTTGAAATTTCAAAATTTTGTGGTTATTCTTAAATTACCGAAATCTTACAAATATTGAAAATTTTATATGATTTTTAAATTTTTATAAATTTCCCAATTCTCAAAAATCGTAGAATTCCAGAAACTATATTTTTATTTTCGTATGAATTTAGGAAATTTCCAAAAACGTATCAAATTAAAAAAAAAATGAGATTTTGAGAATTCTCAGACCTTTCCAAATCTAAGAAATCGAGAAGTTGTCGAATCCTTAATTTTACTTTAATATTAATTCAGGAAATTTTTTGAAATTTATGGTATATCTCCTATTAACCAAACTTCTTGAAATTTCATGAAATTTTTATAAAATTAAAAAAAATTTAATAAAATTAAAAAAATTTATCAATTTTTATAATATTTAAAAAATGTATAGAATTTAGAAATTTTATAGGATTCAAAAAGGTACAAAAAATTCAAAATTGTTGGTGAATTATTCAACTTTCAAATACTCAATTATTATTATTATACCATTAAGCCATTTCCCTTTCGGGGTAGG
>CAKNYM010044649.1:0-46735 GCA_932195095.1 Andricus curvator | reverse complement strand
TATATATATATATATATATATATATATATTCGGTTTCGATTCCTTTGGAATCGAACCGAAGGGCCTATGACAAAGCCACCGAACGCGTCCTCGGGTTGCGGATAGAGTGACCCTGTACCAAGGGTTTCTGCTGATTATGGTTACAATAATTAATAAGCAGTCGCGGAAAATTGTCCAGGGATGGTCCCGAAGGAATAACTCCTAAGCGAAGGCGTAACAACCGTGCCGAAAGCTGAATGGCACCTGGGTGAGGTGTCTTAAACGGTGACTCTGGTATACCGGGCGACCTCATCCTTGCACGCGGGGCTCTACAAGGATAGACGAACCCTTTTCCCTAGCTGCTCGTGGGAACAACAATGACAACACGAAACATAGTTGTAGGAAGTGCGGTTCAAAACAATCGGAGGCGCAGGGCTCCCGACAATGGTTCGGACAACAATGCCGACTACCCTAGAGTTGGGGGAGCCAATCAAGACGGAGTCAATGCGATTGACTGGCAGAATCTCATTACTTTTAAGTGGACGGATCAACTCAGGGACGTCCTGCTGGAGTGCTATGATACCAGTATGGCCCCTGAACGAAAAGGTTACATGGCGCGATTGCATGCTCTGTGGTGCGAGAAACACCCAGAGCTATCGGATTTTTCGCAAAAACGTCTGCGAAACCGTGCCGAGAACCTCCGGAAAAGGGGTTATATGAGCGGAGCGCCTACACAACCGCAGCCAGAACAAGCCGGCAACAGAGAAAGAGAGGCGACACTGAGACCAACCTCGAACATGCATCCAATAGAGGAAGAACGATGCTTCAAGACCCGGAAAAACATCAACATTCAGGTTTCTCCCAAGCCCAAAGATCTGACTGAACTGGATGATGAGCTTCGTGGTGATTTTTCCGAAGAATCCGACCTCTGGACACAGTACGCGTCCCGCATTCAGTGTGTGATTGACTACATAACATCTGGCAGGACTTTCACTGCCAAGGTTCGACAGTTCGCGCGCGAACTGCGGGTCCGTCATCACACAATCAACAAGTCAAAGCTACTGACCATCAGGCAGCATATTGTTGACAGAATACGAGTACTATCTAACGCTAGGAGAAGTCTAGAGCGGAGAGAGAGGTGGGTCAGAGAAAATGAACAGTTTTTGTATGACCCATCTCGACTCTTCCAAGACCCTCCAGTTACTGTCGAACATCCGCTCAAACCAGAGAAGGTCGAAGCATTTTGTAGAGAAGTCTACGAAGTCCAACATCCACTTGAAGAAGGCTCAAAGAACATAAATAGCCTCAAGGAGCTGTGCAATGCCCTCCTAACAGCTGAGGAGGAATGCCCACCTATCACTACCGAAGTGGTGAAAAACGTATTAAGAGGCATGAAGAACTATTCCGCTCCGGGACTAGATGGTATCAAGACCTTCTGGTGGAAGAACTTTCCTTCAACCCACCAGCATCTGGCCCGAATTTTCACCTCATATCTAAAGTCGGAAGAGCCTATTTCGGGGTGGTTGGTGGATGGACACACAGTGCTCCTGCCGAAGACGGACAACTTAGCTGATCCTAAGAATTACAAACCAATAACTTGTATAATATCTTTACAGCTATTCTTAATGATAGGATTGTTAAGACAATTGGACCTGTGTGGCGAGAGATGTATGAACAACGTGGCTCAAAGAATGGCGTAGCAGGATGTCGGGAGAACTTGCTCATCGATAGATGTGTCTGTAAAGACGCAGCATCCTATCAGCGATTACTATCGATGGCCTGGATTGATTACCGGAAAGCTTTCGATTCAACCTCCCATAGACTTATCATCTGTCTGCTGGAAAACCTAAAGGTTCATCCGCACATCGTGAGGTGCATAGAGACATTAATGCCGCTAGGAATCAAGAGAAACTACATCTAGGTCTAAAAATTGTCAAAGAGTACACTCAAGAGATTGGAATAGAGTTCGGGTTAGAGAAATGCGCCAAGGTTAATTTGAAGAAAGGAAAACTTAATGACATCCCCGAAGATTCTGAGCTCTAAGACAGAAGCGCTATACGACACCTTTGCGCCGGAGAGACCTATACATATCTGGGCGTACCACAGGGCCACATTCAGGACGTGACATCTATAAAGGAGACTCTCCGATGCAGATACAAACGTCTTATCCGACGGATATGGTCTTCCGAAATGTCGGCGAGGAACAAAGTATCTGCAACGAACATGCTTGCCGTCCCAGTAGTACTCTATTCGTTTGGAGTAGTTCCATGGACGAAGGACGAGCTCAGATCCCTCGATATCGGGTCCCGAAAGGTTATGGACATGAACAAAAGCATGAACCTCAAGTCTTCTGTTCCACGACTTTACATCTCACGCCGTCAAGGTGTTCGCCGAATAATGAATCTTGAATGTCTTCACAACAGGATTATTCTGAGTACAGCACAGATGGTCGCTAATGGACAAGACCCTCTTCTTAAAATGGTCAGGAAACACGAAAAAGTGGGCAAAGGGGCGTTTCTGTACAAAGCAGTGGAGGAGGCTGCTGAAATACTCGGCCCTGACTTCAATATTAGGGGTGAGCAAAATGCATTAAATCTTATCCATCTTGAATACTCACTCCTGAAGGCCATCTAGGACACATACTATTTAGGTGTCCAACTCATGCGGGAACGACCTACATCCAAAGGCACAATGCGGCACTAAGAGTGGTTTATTACCATCTCTGTCGCTCTTATGGCATTAGCCCAAATACCTCTCCGCTAAGCGCTCCTAGAGAAATAGAGTCAATTGTCGAAAATGAGAAGTGCCGCATATACTGGAACTTCATATTTTCGACAATTGTTTCTGTTGCGCACACGAGGCCTGACATAGTTCTCCTTGACTTCGAGAAATGAACCATGTTCGTTATCGAATTTTCGGCACCAGCTGACAAAAACGTCACAGCCAAGGAGAAAGAAAAGAAAGAGAGGTATAAAGACCTTATAAGGGAGTTGCGACGGTTATACCCGGAATATTCTGTTAAGATAATCGTCTTGATCATCGGCGCTCTTGGAAGTGCCAAGGTTTCACTGGTTAATAGTCTGAAAAGCATCCCTGCGTGTCAACAAAATGCTGAGACACTTGCGGGGGAAATGCAGAAGGCGGTCGTCCTTGGGTCGCTCCGTGTCCTCAGGGTGCACGAGACTTTTGCCGGACCATCGTATTGAGTTCGTCGCAGACTGTAACCACCTATCTCACGGTCGTGAGACGTGGTTACAGCTGAAATTTTACCGCGATTTCGCTGGGAGCGGGTACAATTTTTCAGATTACCACCCGCTCCCGGCGAAATTCTGCGGTTGTCCTTATGACAAACTTTCAACTATATATATATATATGTATATCCGTGGTTCTGCTGGGAGCCGGTGTCATTTTTTAAATGGCAGTTGCTCTCAGTGGGACCCAGCCCCCTGCGACGACGTTAGTTCACTAGTACGGTCAAGTGAAGCGCGGAGCGCAGATGGCGCTGGGAGTCTTTCCAGCCTATGTTTACATGGCAAGAATAGGAAAGATTATTGAAAAATCAATTTTATCGAATTTTTCGTAATGGCAATCGGTTTTTTGCGTTACAAATCTAAGAGTGAAAATTTAAAAATATTATTAATACAAAAGTTGGCACCAAAATAACTTAAATGGGTGGAACGCGGTGTATTGCCCCTGGATGTAAGTCAGGTTATGACAGCTGCTCCGAAAAATTCCATTTCTTTTATGTGCCAAAAGGTGAAGAAAATCTAAAAGCCTGGCAAAAAGCAATCCCAAGGGAAAATTTTGTGGTAAAACCGGACACGGCGTGTGCGAGAGACATTTTTTTAAAGAAGATATTTTGTGGGAGCGGAAAACGTTTGCAGAGGATGGAGTCACTGTTCTGGGAGTGGCAAGTATAAATATAAAATATTTATATTTACAATGAATGATTGTTGTTTAATTTTAAGTATAATAATATTATTGTTGTTTATGTAATAATTGGCAATTAATGTTTCCATATTTTTGATTGAACTGTTTGTGAGATATAAAATATAAGTGGTACCGCACGACAGTGCCGGTACACCGGTTTGTATACATTTTTTTCTTGATAAAGTGTAAAAATAAAGTACAGATTCAAATTATCAAATAATTCAATAATTAAAATAATAGTTTAATTTAAACAAATAAATGAAGAAGGTATGATTTGTACATTTTATACTAAACTGAAACGATATCTATATTTAAAAAATTCTTTTGTAGAAATATAAAAAATGAATTAAACACTGTATTTTAATAAAAAATATCGAACTTTTTCTCTTCAATTAAAACGATCTCTTTATAAAAGGAAATTTTGTAAAAATATAAAGAATTAAATAAGAACTAGGTATTGTAAGAAAAATATAGAACATTTGATCTTAAAATGAAACTATATCTGTTTTAATTCAAAAGCCTAAGTTACTGTAGTAGTTAAACAAATTTAAACGTCCAATTGAAACTTTATAAACGATTTTGAACTTCAAATTAATTTTAAATTAATATATTCATAATTAAACACTTTTATTAAATTGCACATCCTATTCAAATATTGTTTCAGTCTAAAATATACAATTTTTAAGCGAAACAATTAAAAATATATAATTTTGGAATATTTGGCAATATTTTAGTTTTTATTTAAAATCAAAAACTATAAATCAGATATTTAAAACTAAATAATTTTAATCTGAACTTTGAACTTTACAATTTTACTTATTTTATTACTCTATTTAAAAAAATTTTAATTTGTGAGTGAAATCGTTCAATTTTTGTTTAAATAAAAGTTCAACAATTAATTTTTTTAAATTTGAGTAAGCTCAGAGATATTTAGAAGTTTTAAAAAGATTCAAACTCAGTTTTAAACTTGAGAATATTTAAAAAAAAATGTTAACAAAATTTATATTTTTGAAGATTTTGAAATAAAATTTTAAAGCTTTTTAAGGACTTTGAAAGGTTTTAAGATAATGAAAAAATTTATTAAGATTCCTGGGAAAATTTTGAATGATTCTTTATTTTTAAAAATTATTTTTAAGAGAATGTTTATAAACCAATTTTTATGAATAAATAACAATTGAACAATTATTAATTTAGAAAAAATGTAAGTAAGTTTGTGAGATATCTAAAATGTCTGAAAAGATTAAAAAGTAATTTACATCTTGAGAAGATTTCAACAAATTTTAAACAAAGTGTAGTTTTTTTAACATTTAGATAAAAGAAGCTTTTAAGAATTTTGAAAGGTATTAATACAAACTTTTCTTAATATATCTTTATTTAAAAAATTCTTTCGTAGAAATATAAAAAATTAAACAAGAACTATGTATTTTAGTGAAAAATATCGAAAATTTCATCTTAAAATTAAAATATATCCTTACTTTTGAAAATTCTTTCGTAGAAATATAACAAATTAAATAAAAACTATATGTATTTCAATTAAAAATATCGAACATTTTATCTTAAAATGAAACCATATCTTCATCTCAAAAAAAACTTTTCGTAGAAATATAAAAAATTAAATAAGAACGATGTATTTTGATAAGAAATATCGAACATCTTATCTTAAACTGACACGATATCTTTATTTTAAATTTAACTATTATTCGAATTAATTAATCATTCGATAATTTCAATATGTAATTTATTTTTATACTTTATTAAGAATCATTATCTGTTAGTTTCACTCATTTGACCACAATTTTTCTGAAGAGTAGCAAGTTTTGGTCTTCACTAAAAACTTTTTAAATATTTATTTTGTATAGAGCAAATATAAGAAACCAAGGCTGAAGAAAGGTGCCCTTCCTTCTCAATTTCCTGGATGTCCAAAATATGTTTCCAAGCCTATCCTTCCTATACGCAAATCACCACTGAAAAGAAAATTAGCTTCAAGAGTCAAAAATGAAACGGTTAAAAAACGACGTATGATAGAAGCGGAAAAAGATTTAGGTTCCGTCCATCCTTCAGACTCCATCCAAAATTTCGAAAATCAATCCTTTGCCTTTCATACTCCGGGCACTTCGTCCTATGATGATAACGTCCTTAAAATGATTTTAGGAAATGACAGTTCAATTTCTTTTCCAATTTCTTGGTCTAGAAAAATTTTTTTTTTAGGATATCAAAATGTACAATTTAGCCAACAGATTGGGATAAAAGTTCAGGGCGATAAAATTAAAAACGTCTGCAGAAAAACAGTAATTTTGACACAGGATTTAACAGTGCAAGTAAATATTTCTGGAAGGATGATAGACCAGGAAAAATTTGGTTTCAAAAGAAAAATTTTTAACAGTGAAGACGTGGAAAATATCTTAAAAGTTATAGATGAACATGTGGTCTGCAAAGGATGTCACATTCCTGAAGAATGGGGTCCTATACATTCTTCTGTGATAGATCCTGATAACGAAGGCACACACCGCCACAAAATGTGTTCAATGCTCTTGCCTAAAAATAATTTAAAGGAAGACTGCTGTGATTACTGCTCAAGAGGCAGAAAGACTCTTTCACAGAAAAGAATACGATTTGAGAAGAGCAAGAAACAACGTATCGACCTTTCTAGCGTCAAATCGATTGAACGATCTAATATAAGAATACTTCAGAAACGAAGTGAAGCTTTGAAAAGATCTTTGTCCTTAGCTAGGTCTCGTGAAAATGTTTACAAGACTAAGTTTAGAAAAGCGGAACAAGCAATGTCCCAAATGGAGAGACAACCTCTAACTCAAGTTCTTCATGAAAAAAACATACCATCAAATGAGCAACTCGTAATAAACGAAATCTTGGAAGCCTCTAAGCATAAAAATCGAAGACAAAGACGGTATTCTCAAGAGTGGATTATGCTATGCCTGCTTTTGCATACAAAGTCACCAACAACATACAATTTGTTGCGAGATAATCATATCCTTCCCTTACCCTGTGAGCGCACAATTCGAAGGTATTTTGCTATTTTTCATTTTACTTTTTAATTTTTTGAACTTGATCGTGTTAAAAACGAATATTGTATTTTGAAATATATTTTTGCAGGTATTTGTCTATGGTAAAAGCTCCTTGTGGATTCGATCCTGATTATTTTGAAGCGCTTCAGGAATATTTTGAATCGAAACCTGAAATTGAAAGACACGTATTACTTCTTGCTGATGAGATAGGAACTCGTAAGGGATTAATGTTGGACGTGAAAACGATGTCTTACAAGGGACTTCAAGATTTCGGAGATGGCAAAACAGAAACTGCTGACATAAGTCAACAAGCAGATCATGGTCTTGTCTTTATGTGCCAGTCTTTGGCCGGTGACAATTCTGTGCCAGTATCTGTGTTTGCTTCAAAAGGGCCAACTGATGGGATTAAATTATCACTCCTCATATTAGAAGCAATGATTATGCTTGAAAATGCAGGTAAATTCTCGTTTAAATGTCGTAAATTTATCATGAAATACTAAATATTATTATGTGAATATGTATAGGTGCAAGGGTACATGGTGTTGTCGCCGATGGTGCTAGTCCAAATCGGAAATTTTGGACAGAAGTTGGTTGCAGTGGCAAGCTCGAAAACTTCAAGAATTGGTTTGTTCACCCAACTATCAATGACCGAAAAGTCTTCGTATTCTCCGACACTAGTCACCTCATCAAAACCGTTCGAAATAGACTTTTCAATAATGGAACACTCAAGGTTTAAAATAATTATTTTCTTAAACAAAAGCAACTTTAATTTTTATACATTTTATATTTTAAATTCCAGATTTATCCAGACAAACCTGATGTACAGTGGCATCATTTTCGGCTGGTTCATAAACACGATGAGGAACGGGTTGGAGATTTGAAGATCTGTCCGAGAATCACTCCAGATCATTTAAATCCGCATTCACTTTTAAAAATGAGAATGTATTTAGCTCTGCAGGTAATTTTATTTAATTATGTATTTAATAAAATTTAAATAAAATAAATAACACTTCATTTATTTTATTTTAGATTTTAAGCAAGTCTATGGCCAACGGTTTAAGAGAATACCGTAAATATTTCGACGATTTGAAAGATTCTGAGGAGACAGCCTTATTTTGTGAAAGAATCGACAGATTGTTTGATGCCTTAAATAGGTTCGAAATAGGATTGACACCGAACTCTGAAGATTGGATGGTTCGTATTTTGTTTTCATTTCATTAGCTTTGCTTCACGAATATTTGTACACTTTATTGCTAACTTTGTTTTATTGCAGATTATATTAGATAGTATTGAGTGGCTTGATTCTTGGGAAAAAAGAGTCAGAAATGGATTTTTGTCGGCAGATGATTTTTTGACTGATCAGACAGCCCAAGGCTTGAGAATGACTTTGCATTCAGTTTTAGACATGACCGCAGATTTGATTCAAAATTACAGCTTTGAATCCGTTTTGACGGGGAAAATAAGCCAGGATCCTTTAGAGGTATTCAATTTCACTAACTTTTCATTCATCAAATATTCCATTTAAATGATTAAAAAAATATTTTCAGAGATTTCACTAGAATTTCTACGTTTAAAATATTTTAAAATAATTTCCCTTTTGTTTATTTATTTCGCAGAGGTTTTTTGGCACAGTAAGATTGGCATGTGGAAGCAACGACCATCCTTCTACTCCTACATTCCTTCAAATTTATAAAATCCTGTCTGTTTTTAGTGTATTAAAGCCTCCGAAACTGGGTAACTGCACTACTTTTAAAACTGATCCACCAAAGCCATTATTTAATATGTCAAGGTTAAAAGAAATATTTGAAAGCAAAGAAAAAACTGCACTTGAAAATGTTAGAAATAAATTGAGTTCTATAATTGAACACGAAGATGGAGATTTTTCTGATTTTATCGATCCAAGTTACGATGAGTACAACTCAGACCCAGTTCAGGAATGCTTAATCTACTATGCTACAGCCAATGTTTCAAAGCAATTAATCCAACTATTTAAATATTGTCCTGTATGCCACAACGCTCTCCTTTCAAACGAAAATCCTTCCAAATGTGAAGTTGCTCCACTGTTAGACACTCATAGTGATAATAGTCTTGTTTATCCAAATATTAGAATCTTTTCTCTAGTTAAAAGTTTGGAATCGCTTTTTAAACAACATGGCCGTTTGAATAACTGTTTCGATATTATAATTAATGACCTGATTTTAAATAAAACATTTAAATATCCATGTGCTGAACACAGCTGCGACGTTCTTGTGTACGTCATCAAGAACTATTTATCGCTTAGAATGAGACAGTTTGCTAAAGAAAGCAAAATTAAAGCTAAAAGGCGAAATGTTATTCAAAAAAAGCTTAGCCGGGTTGCTGAGGTTTAAACGGCTTAAAGTTTTAAAGAGTGTAAATACTTTTATTTTAGTTTACGAAGTTTATTCAAATTAATCATTTGTTATTGTTTTAGGGTTACTGTCGTTAATAAATTGCTTTATATACCAGCATATGACGTTGTTCTTATTTCAATTTTCTGTTCCACTAAATCCATTCCTTACCCCAATATAAAATTAGAATATCTGTTATTTAATTTCAATTTTTAATTAAATTGTTTATTTTATAACAGTAATTTTGTTTATCAAATATAATTTCACAATATTATTATGAAAAAAATACTTTATCAATTTCGCACTATTTTTTTGTAACTATATGTAATAAAAAAATATATTGTTTGTCTCTCCATGCTTTTTTTCAAACTTACTTTTTGCAAAAATACTTTATATAATTTTTATAGACAAATTTGGAATGCAATAATAAAAATTTGTATAATTATAAGTTCAATTTTATTTATTGAGTTGAAAAAAATTTTAATTCATTTCCTCCATGTTTCGGTTGAAGCCTTTCATATTTCCCGCAGCTAGAAAAAAAGATTTTGATAATTTTTTTTACTTACAATTACCTTAATATTCAAAAATATGTGAAATTTGAATTATGTGATGCATAAAACCGATTGTCATTACGAATAATATCAATTAAATTAATTTCTAACTAATTTTGCCTATGCTTGCCATGCAAAAACAGGCTGGAAAGACTCCCAGCGCCATCTGCGCTCCGCGCTTCACTTGACCGTACTAGTGAACTAACGCTAACATACAGTCGTTGCAGGGGGCTGGGTTTCAAAATTTTTATAAAATTTTGCAATTTTAAAAAATTTTCAAATTTTTACAAAATTTTTGAATTTTTATAAAATTTTCAAATTTTTATAAAATTTTCAAATTTTTATAAAATTTCCGAACCTGTATAAAATTTAAAAATTCCAAAATTTTTATGAAATATCATGACTTTAATGAGTTTGTATCAATTTTTTACATTTTTGGTTAACGTAAAATAAAGTTTACGAAATTCCTTGTTTTTTTTTTAATTTGAAAATCTTTGGTAATTCCTCAATTACGAAAAATTAAAAAATATAAGAAATTTCGTAAGTTTTTTTAAATGATATAAAATTTTGAAAGTGATGAAAAAAATGTATATCTCAAATTTTAAAAATATTTTGAACATTTTGGAAGGTTTAAAAATTCTTGAAATCTTCAAAATTTTCGTAAAATGTATAAATTTCTATTGAATTTTTAAATTGTATGAAATTCCACATTTTTATAAAATTTCCAAGTTTCTATAAATTTCGCAAATTTTGATAACATTTCCAAATCTTTATGAAATTTAAAAATTCCAATATTTCTATAAAATTTCAAAAATTGTATAAGATTTTGAAATTTTCAACATTTTTGCTTAATGATGCATTGAACATAAATTTCCAAAAATTTCCTGAATTCACTATGACATTCATATACTAATATGAAAAATTGTATGATATTAGGCACACTTACCCAGTAAATAGATGAAAATTTCGGTTGTGAACAGTAGAATCCTGTTGTCGACCTTCATTTTTTCAGTGTATCGAGGCAGTTTCCGTGAACAATGACTGACAAATGGGGAAGATTTTCACCACGCTATATATATACTAAACAGTATCCGGTTGTTCAACCTCATGATAAGACGCGAAACCTTCACAACTATCAGAATTGAGAATGTGCCAGTAATACTACGTCGCAAAGGCAACGGCATATTTTCGAAGCCAGATCAATAAGAATAGCAAATAAAAAACATTTAATATATCTTGTAATCTGTTTTTTCCTTATAATATATCAGGGCAACCGGAAAAAATTTTGTCCAATTGTGGATTTTTGTAATCATTAGTGGTAGGGGTGGGGCGAAGTAGAAATTCTTTCTCTTGCAAAATCTCACACCCGCATGGTGGCAACTACGGTGTAATTCTTAATATTTATTTTTTTCTGCATTAAAGAAGGACTTCCTCTTTATTTTTTTTATTTTAATTTTGGAAATGTTGGGTTTTTCAAGAATTGGATGAGGGAGTTTCTTCTATCTTAGACATTTTTATTAATATTTTTATTCACTCTTAGCGGGGCAGATTCTTTACTTCCAAAATTTTTCTTAAGATGAAAGGGAATAATTTCTTACTTTCAACAGTTTTATTGAATTGGAAGGGAAAACATTTTGATATTTAATCACAGAAAAACGAAATTCCAACTGCGTTATTTCGTATAAACAAAGAAAAATGAGCAAAATAATTACAATAATTTTTCCTTAATTTTCAATTTACCAAGTTTTTAATGTTGAACACAATAGTTCAATTTCCAAACAAAAAGAAAATTGTACCAAAAGAGAAAAATTTCAAACCAAAAAGACGAATTTTCAACCAAATACTTTAATTGTCAACAGAAAATAAAAGTTTTAAGCAATCAGTGTAATTAACAGAAAAAACGAATGTTCAACAACATAGTTGAACGTTTAACCAAACAGTAAAATTTGAACCCAAGAAGACGAATTTTTCCAAAGACAGTAGAATTTTCCACAAAAAAGATGATTTGTCTACCATAAAACATAAATTTTTAATCCAAAAGGACAAATTTTTAGTGAAAAAGTAGAATTTCCGAACAAAGCGACATACGTCGTGATTTAATTTGAAATTATTAACAAAGTATAGTAAAAGCAATACTCACGCACTCAAAAGAGGTTACTAGTACCAAGTGATTCTTTCTTGGCTGAAGTAAGTGAGAAAGTCCGGATTATTTGCAAAGCCTTCATTTGAAAAAAAGATTCATTTCTGCCAAAGTAATTTTAATAGGATTAAGTGTGGAACAAATGAAATTTAATGAAATGAAATTGATTTTGAAGTCAAGCAAACACTAAATAAACTAAAAACACTATTTTCCTACATGAAAATCTTGAATATTTGAGGCAAAAAATATTCGACAGATTCAAATGAATATTTCTTTGGCCTGAACAACGAGCGAGTACAATAAAGACGTTCCCACTTTAACGCTTTCATTGATTTTCGAAACTTTAAAAAAAAAATTTTTAATTTCAAAATTTATGGTTAATAACAAATGTATCATAAATTTCTGAAATTCATATTGAATCAAACGGAGTGTCTCATCATCCCAAAATTCGGGATGAGTAGTGAAATGTTTTCTTAAACGCGCCGTTTTATTAAACAGTAAATAAAGAATTATTGCATTATAAATAAAATAAAAACTGGTTGGTAAAAATTGTTCAATTATTGTTCTGAGAATTTGTATAAATTCATAACATTTTCAATTTCATAATATAAAATAATTTTATATATTCTAATATACAAAGAAGAGGGGTGATTCGTTCCTTTCTTTTTAAATTAATTTTTTCATTGAAAATGTAGCTGTTCCATTTCTGCTAGCTAATTTATCTTTTTTCTTGCAAATATATATAAATATAAATACAAAATATTTTATATGTAAATATATAATACGGATTTCAATCAACGTGGGGTCAAATTACAGATCTCTTGAAAATACATCTAGTAAATTTTTGCAAATATTTTTGGCGCGAAATTCCAATTTTAACAAACATTCAAATATTTTAAGTCAAATTTTCTCGGAAACAAAAATACTTTCATTAGCGAAAAAATTCACAGAGTTTGCTAACATATCAAGTATTTTTTATGAATTTTTTGAGATTTTTTGAAGCGGTAGAACATGGTAGAAAAACGGAAAAACGTACTTTCATAGGAAAACCTTACATGACTATTAAAAAATTATACAAGTGACTTTTTTACCATTTGCAATAATAATAAACGTTTTTAATGTTCCCGAAAGTTGTGATATTGGCAAAATATTTTTCTACACGAGATTCTCCTAATGGCCATATCTTTTGCAGTTTGCAAGGCCACTGGAGCTTACCAATTTCTTTACTATTATACGATTTATGATTTACTGCGAAGACCATAATTTTTTGTTATTTACATTAATTTTGAGACCCATTTTCTTAATTGTATTCAGTTTGCTCTACATTCTTTGCAAGTCTTCGAATGACCCTGCTATAACAACCTTATCATCTACGAACGCTAACCCACGCACCCTCACTGTCCCGAGAGGATTTCATGAGGATCCGGGGGGGGGGGGGGTGTAAAATTAGAAGTTATGGGGTGCAAATTATTCCTTGAACCTTTCTTAGAGGTGACCAAACTTCACTTTACAAAAAGTTAATGACAAGTACTTCTTCTTTTTAATTTTATCGAAAACCGAGCTGTGTAATGGAAAATTAACTTGATTTTTAAACTACAATGTCCAGTTTTAATATTTGAAAAGTATTGAAAACTCAAAATTACCAAAAATAATAATCAAATTGATGAATTTTTAAGACAAAAAGACGAATTTTCAAACAAACAATTGAATTTTCAATCAATAAAGTGACTTTAACAAAATTGTTGTATTCTCAAAAAATAATAAAATTTTTAACAAAATAATAAAAGTTTCAACCGAAAAAAATGAATTCTCATCCAAGCATTTTATAGTAGACTTTTCAACAAAGAATAATGAAAATTCAACCAAATATAGTGGGATTTTTTATCAGCTCGCATTACTTCAATACTTTTAAAATTTTAGGATAGAAAACTGAAACATGCTCCAAAAAATAACAAGTATCAGTTTTATGTAAAATTCAGGCAAAAACGGTATATTTCAAAATATTTTCTAAATTAAATATTCACATGGACAAGTGTCTAAGAATGAACCTATTCGACGAAAAAGGTGTGGATCTCGGGACAGTAAGGGTACGTGGGTTAGCGTTCGAAGATGATAAGGTTGTTATGAAAGAGTCAATCGATTACTTGCAAAGAATTTTGATCAAACTGAATACAACTATGAAGAACATGGGCCTAGAAATTAACTGAAATGAAACAAAAATTATGGTCTTTGAAGGAAATCGTATATTACTAAAGAACTTGGTGAGCTCCAGTGGTCTTATAAACCGCAAAATATATGGCGATTAGGAGAATTTTGTGTAGAAAAATATTTTGTCAGTGTCAAAAGTTTCCGGAACATTCCAGACGTTTATTTTTATTGCAAATTGTGAAAAAGTCACTTGTATAATTTTTTAGTATTCATGTTAGGTTTTCGAAGTGCGATATTCGTATGAAAGTACGTTTTATAATTTTTTTACCATGTTCTACCGCTTCAAAATATCTAAAAAAATTCATAATAAATACTTGATATGTAAGCAAACTCTGTAAATTTTTTCACTAATGCATGTATTTTTGTTTTCGATGAAATTCCACTCAAAGTATTTGAATGTCTGTCAAAATTTTAATTTCGCGCCAAAAATTGTGAAAAAAATTATTAGATGCATTTTCAAGAGATCCTTAATTTAACCCCACATTAATTGAAATCCGTCAAAAAAAATCCGATATATATGCAAAAGCGTATACATAGGACCAAGTTTGGCTGGATAAGGCTCAAGGGCACTTTTTACATACTTATCCGGCTAGGCCTTCCGGAAGAATTTTATATATTTTACGATATTTTGAGAAATTCTGAGGAATTTTTAAAAGCTTTATAAAATTTCGAGGGATTTCGAAAGAATTTAGAGAGTCGAAAATACTTTGGGGTGTTTACAAGGATTCCAAGGAAGTTTCAGAAGATTAAAAAAATTTCAAGCAATATCCTCAGATTTCACGTAACTTCACGATATTTCAAAGGATTTCATAATATTGTAATGAAATTTCAAAGAATTTGTTGAAAGGAACTGAGGGATTTCAAGATATTTAGAAACATTTCAAATAATTCAAGATTTTAATGATTTACAAGCACTTAAACAAATTTAGTGCGGTTTTGAAGAAGTTCGGAAGATTTGGAAGGATTTTGTAGGACTTATGAAGTTTTAGGATGTTTTAGAAGATCCCAAGGGATTTTAAACAGATTTTAAAGCACTTTATAAGATTTTTGAGGATTTCAGTAAGTTTAAGAGATTTTAAAAACTTTCAGTAATATATTTGAAACAATGTTCCAAGATCTCCAAAGATTTGATAGGATTTTGAATATTTCAGGAGATTTGAAGACATTTCATCAGATTTTATGGAACTTCACGGGATTTTAAGAGATTTTATAATATTTTAAGGTATTTTCAAGCGCTTTAAAAACTTTAAAGAGATTTCTAAAGATTTCAAACAAAACGAAATATTTGAGTGTATTTTCAATGATTCTAAAGAAAATGTAAAGATATTTTAAAAATTTCAAGGAATTTCGAGGATTATCATCAGATTTCATGTATTTTTTTTGGGATCTTGAAGGATCTTATAATATTTCAATTAAATTTGATAGAATTTACACACAAGAATAAAGGGCTTTCAAATAATTCCAAAAATTTAAAGAAGTTTCCAAATATTTCGGATTCGGATCATGCCAACTTTCAGCAAGTCACATTGCGCAACTCTAATTTCGAAAAATAAGAAGCTCAAAAAAATTGGCAAAAATGCTGTTGAAGATTTGTTCCTTTTTTTTAAATTAATTTTTTCATTTAAAATGTAGCTGTTCCATTTCTGCTAGCTAATTTATCGTTTTTGTTGCAAATTCACATATTTTGATTCGCAAATTGGTCTGTTTTAGTTAGCAATTCAACTACTTTGTTGAAAATTCTTATTCTTTGGTTTGATTCTACTACTTTCAACCAAAGAAGTTGAATTGGCAACTAAAATTATAAATTTACGAAAAATCTTATTATTATATTTTAATAAAGAAAATATTTTTTTTTAAATCAAAAATAGTTGAATGGGACGACAAATACGAATTTTCAACACAAGTGTTGAATCCGAAATCAAAACAGATGAATTTTCAACAAAAGTTGAATTTTCAACAAGAAAGATTTTTCAGTCAAGAAACAAAGAAGAATTTCATCCAAAACGCAGAATTTTGGACAAAACAGGACAATTAAATTTTCAGCCAAATAGTTGAATTTTTAAATCAAAAATGACAAAACAGTTGTATGTTGTAACACATTGTATAATTTACTGGCCAATAAGACGAGTTTTTCACAAAACAGTTGAATTTTCAAGGCGAGGTGAACTAATTCGGAAATATGGAAAAAAAGGGTTGATTCAATTTCTTTTTAATTGTTTGAACAGTTTTTTTATTCATTCAATGTAACTTTTGACTAGAATGAAGCAGAAAAATGTATTTTTTCAAATTTGTCAACAAACTCGACAGGATTCTGGCATATCTAATATTTTGACTAATTTGAATTTCCTTCTGCTCTCACAGAGTCCGAAAACCATGAAATTTTGTCTGTATGTCTGTATACCTGAATTTTGTAGCCACGCTAAATTTTGAAGGATTTTTCCAATCTAGTCAGCCTTTTATACACTTTTCTAAAATCCCAAAATGAAGGTCAAGCTCGTTAACGAGATATTTCCAAACAAAATAAAAAAATTAGAGCATTTTCCATATTTTGGAAAAAAATTTAAAAAGCATTTTTTGTTGCAAAGAAAATTAAAAAAGTATTTGCTTTTCAACATTCTGAAAATGTTCAAAAAATAGAAGAAACTATTTTTCTCATAGATCAATAAATTTAGGTCAAAATTTTTTACTATATATATCAAATATATTCCGAAACTATTCCAACGAAATTCAGACTGAAATTCAAAAAAATTAAAGCACATTTAAAATTTAAAACAACATTTTTAGAAAGTTTTAGAAAATGTAGTCAATTTATCTGAAACATGACAAAAAGAATTGGAAATTATCCTCCTGGCATTCAAAATTTCGATGAAAATTAAAAAAGTTATATGCTTTTCAACATTTAAAAAATTTTCAAAAATTAGAAAATATTATTTTTCTGATAGATTAGGAAATTTTAATCAAAATTTCAACTAGATATCAAATAAATTTCAAAACTATTTACAAATGACCTCAAACATATTTTTCCATTTTAACTATGTTGTTAAAGCTATAATTATTAGTGGAAAATGCAACTTTTTTAATGAAAATTCTTCCTCTAGGATTGAAAATTCCTCTCTTATGGTAAAAGAATCATCTTGCTCAGCTGTAAGTGAACTTTTTTGTAGAAAATTTAACTTTCTTCAGAAAAATTCACCTCTTTAGCTTCACTGTTAGGAAAAGTAGTCGTTGGCTTGATAAACGATATATGCACAAGACATAATTATTTAACTGAAATAAATTGATATTATATTAATTAATGTTGGCAAAATTATATTTTGCTTACATATTTGTTTAGATTATACTAATATTTCGGCAATCGCCACTAATACTTCTGTATGCACTATGAGTTTACCAAGATACCATTTGGTTAACAGCTGAAAAAATAGACTTTTAATTTGTTAATGAAAAACCATCCAGGCCAACCAGTGTCATTGTTTATTTTTCATAGGCGCTCTGGCTTCATTTTAATAACAATCGTTATCAATAAAAACCGTCAATATGCATATTAAATTTGTTCGTAATTTTTAAATATTCTTTGACACAAGATAAAAGTTTTTCATTGGTGTTATTCTCTCGTACGACGAGCCATTATTTATCAACATACTTTAAAGCAAAATATTTTTTATATAAATCCACGCCCCCTTGAATAATATTGCAATTTTTCATGAAAAACTAGGAGAATGTAATAATTAAAATTTTCTTATTCTTCTTAACTTTTTTCAAACAATAAAGAAGCAATGTTTTCAAATTGAATACAGGCTACATCAGGCTTACAGTTTCATAATATGACCTTATTTTTCTGTCAATAGAATTAAGAATGCCTAACCATCGCGTCGTTTCATTAAACTTTTCCATTTTACACGTTTTCCATTTTGATAACCTTTCAAATTGTTATATACAGTAAATTTATTCATTTGCATTAAGCACTTGGTTGCTTTCCACCATTGAATTAGGGAATATCTCGACTAATCGAATTAATAATTTTCTATTGATCTTTGGTCGCTCCCTTTTCGCTGATCGAATCTGTAAACTTTTACTCGTGATTATTCATATTTTATCAATTTTGATTCAAAGTGACCTCAAAGTATCTTTTGCATAAAGAAAAAAGCTATACAATTAAAATAACCTTCTTTAAACACTCAATCTCCTAGGTATTCAAGCTGATTTTTATTGAAGGCAAATAATTTTTTACAAATTTTGCTAAACAATTGCAATTTTCTATAGATAATGAGGAAAATATACAAAAGAAAAAATTTTGAAAATCGAAAGCAGAACTCTGTTGAAAAGTAGCACCTAAGGATCCTGAATATGCATAAATAACTGATATTTTGATACATATCGATGAGGTATTGATCCATTATATGTTTAGCATTGTGAAAGAACACAGGAAGAACAGAAGAGAATTTTTGTTGCGGGTAATTTTCAAGTAGATAAAGTTGATTTTTTTCGCATCGAAACAAAAGAAGATTCAATAGAGTAGACATGGTAACCAATCCTCATGTGGTGGGTAAATCTTAACACGTGGAGTCAATTTTTGTTTCAATAGAGATAAAAATGTTGCACCATCGCCTCGTTTTATTGAACTTTTCTATTTTTCATGTTTTTCATGCTTACAACTTTTTAAAATTGTCATATACGCAGTTTTGATTTATTCAATTAGGAAATATCTCTATAACTCGAATTAATAATTGTCTACCAATCTTCAGTGGCTCACTTTTTGGTAATCGAATCTGATAAATTTCGCTAATAATTAGTTCAATTTTAACCATTTTGATTCACTGATTATTATACCGGACTTTTTACCATTATTTTATTATCATTATTCCACTGAGCTTGATAATTATATGCTTCTGAGGCTTAATGCAATATTCGTAAGTTTTAACGCAATAGGTAGGAAGTTAAATATTTTTGAAATACCGTTTATCATTGTGACACACATTTTTTGATAACTTAAAAATAGTGGCTTGTAGGGAAGCAGAGATTTATGAAAAATATATTATTTATAAGGCTGTGAATAAATAATGACTTGACCTACGAGAAGATGTCACAAGACTAAAAAGTTTTATTTTGCGCCAGCGATTATTAGAAAGATTTCAAAGAAATATATTTTCTCAATCAGACACGTAGAGAATTTTGGAAGTTTTTTGCTCACTCAATCAAAATGGGTAAATTTTAAGTAATGACTAGTTAAATTTTTTCAGATTCGTTCCGAAAAAGTGAGCCACTAAAGATTGGTAGAAAATTATTAATTCAAGTTATCGAGTTATTTCCTAATTCAATGATGGAAAAATAATTGCTTAGCAGAAATAAAATAAAAACTCCGTATATAATAATTTGACAAAAAATTCAAGCATGAAAAACATGAAAAATAGAAAAGCTCAATA
This sequence comes from Andricus curvator, assembly GCA_932195095.1. NCBI lineage: Eukaryota > Metazoa > Arthropoda > Insecta > Hymenoptera > Cynipidae > Andricus > Andricus curvator. Next base: position 27,112 of record CAKNYM010044649.1, on the reverse strand, counting down.
AAACGAGGCGATGGTGCAAGATTTATATCTCTATTGAAACAAGAAGGAGGCCACACCGTGACATTGATAACAAGACCTAGCCTGTTTCCATTTTCAAAAACTCGCTTCTGATTATTTGAACAAAGTTAAGAATAATGAGAATTTTTCACAATCATAAAAATATAATGAGTCAATATAGGATCTATATGGCTCAATATAATAATTAATTATGCATATTCAAGGCTACGTGGATTTATAAAAAATATATTGCTTGAAAGTTTGTGAATAAATAATGGCTTGTCGGACGAAGAAATATCACAGGAAAAAAACTTTGTTGTTGTGTCAAAGATTAATAAAAAAATTCAAACAAATTTAATGTGCTCATTGAGGGTTTTTATTTATATCAATTGTTATAAAAATGAAGCAATACCGTTTCTGAGCAATAAAAAAATTTTATTAATGTTAGTTATTGGTTTTGCAACAGTTTCAGAAATCTACAATGGTTGGCCAGCATGGTTTCTTATCAAGGAGTCAACATTCATTAGTATAATATCTACTTATTTCAGTTAGATAATTAGGCCTTTTAAATATATTGTATATGAAGCCAGCCACTATTTTTCCTAACTGTGAAACTAAAAAGACGAATTTTTCAGAAGAAATGCAAATTTTCGACAAAAAATTTCACTTTCAATTAAGAAACATGCCTCTTCCAACAAAAAGACAAATTTTCAATCTAGAAAAAGGAATTTCCATTAAAACAGTTGAATTTTCATCCAAAAATGATGAATTTAACATTTTGTGCGAAATAGTTAAAATTTCAACTTATAAAGGAAAAATTTTCCACCAAAAATCAATAGTTAAATTTTTAGATAACAAAATAATTTTGACCAGAAAAAAAATGAATTGTCAACAAAATAGTTAAATTCGCAACCAAAGAAGTGGATCAAACAAATAAAATAAATTTTTAATAAATTAGCCTAACTTTCCACCAAATAGTTAGGTTTTTAACCAGAAAAGATCAATTTTCAATTAAAAAGGTAATTTTTCAAACAAAAATATGATTTTCTCACCAAATAGATTACTTTCTACCAAAAAAAAGTTGAATTTTCAACAAAATACATGAATTTTCTACAAAACAGTTGAATTTTAAACCCAAAAATTGGAATATTTAACAAAAAAGTTAATTTACAAACAAATAGTGGAATTTTCAACTGAAATTAGGAATCTTCAACCAAAAGATAAAAGTAATTCAATTTTCAACCAAGTAGTGGAATTTAATTCCACCAAAAAACATGAATTTTCCGCGAAAAATGTAACCGTTGATATTTCAACAAAGAATTATTTTAAATTAAATTATAAATTATATATAAATATATAAATATAAAAAAAAAAAAAATTGATTAGCAGTTTGAACTCGAAAGTTCATTGCCTCACTACCCGATCCGGGTAGTGTTTCTAGGTGGATATTTACTACCAATGTGGGCCCACCACACCCACGACGGGCCAACAGCAACGCAGTATTCCTGGATGGTCACCCATCCAAGTACTAACCGCGCCCAACAATGCTTAACTTCAATGATCTTACGAGAACTGGTGTTTCCAGAGTGGTATCGCCGTTGGCATATATATATATATATATATATATAAGTATATAAATTAAATTTTCAACCAAACATCCAATAGATTCTTGCACGCCCCTGTTTTTGGTTGAAAATTCAGGTAATCTGTTTAGTCATTTTTTTGGAAAATTCATCCCTTTTGGTCAGAAAAGCAACTCTTTGGCTGAAAATTAGTATTTTTGGTTGAATTTAACTTCTTTCTGTTCAATTTGAAACAATTCTTTGTTAAAATATCAACTATAACATTTTTTTGAGAATTCGTCCTTTTTGGTGGAGTGGAATTTAACTACATGGTTGAAAATTGAACTAGTTTCATTTTTTTGTTGAACATTCATTATTTTAGTTGAAATTTCAACTATTTGGTGATAAATTAACGTTTTTTTTGTAAATTAAAATTTTTGGGTTTAAGATACAACTGCTTTGTAGAAAATTCATCTATTTTGTTAAAAATTCGACTTTTTTGTAGAAATGAGTCTATTTGGTGAAAAAATAATATTTTGATTTGAAAAATGAACTATTTAATTAAACATGTATCTTCTTTGGTTAAAAGCTTAACTATTTGTTGAGAAAATTTATTAAACATTCATTTTATTTCTAAGATTAAACACTTTGGTTGCAACTTTAACTATTTTGTTGACAATTTGAAATTTCAACTATTTGGTAGTAAATTCATGTCTTTCGTTCAAAATTCATCCTTTCGGGTAGAAATTTATTTATTTCGCTAACAATTCAACTATGTTTTTGAAGCCGTCATTTTTTTTTGGAAAATTCAACTGTTTTCATAAAAAGTTCTTTTTGTGTATTAAAAATTCATATTTTATCGTGGAAGAATCATCTTTCTCAATTGAAAGTGAGCTTTTTTGTCGAAAATTAAACTTTCTTCTGAAAAATTTGTATCTCTAGCTCCACTCTTAGAAAAATAGTCGCTGGCTTGATATACGATATATGCAAAAATATAATTATTCAATTGAAATAAATAGATCTTATATGAATAATTGTTGGCCAATTTTTTTTCAATTTAATACTTGTTTAGATTATATTAATATCTCGCCAATCGCCACTGATACTTTTGTATGCACTAAGAGGTTCCCGAAATACCATTTGTTTAAAAGTTGAAAAGAATGGACTTTTCATTTGTGAATAAGAAATCATTCAGGCCAAACAGTGTGGATTCCTGAAACTGTTGCAAAACCAATATCTAACATAATAACATTTTTTGTTTTTCAGAAGCGGTCTTGCTTTATTTTTATAACAATTCATATAAATAAACCGGTATGAAAGCCGGAATCCGACCAGTTTACCGTGACGTTTTTAGCCGGATCCCGGCCGGTATCCCCGGCCAGCGCCCGGTTTAAACTGGGGCTATCCGGCCGGCTCCCGGTCGGATCCCTGTTACCATTCCTACACGGGATCAGAAGGCAGTTTTTGAAAATGAAAACAGGCTAGGTCTCGTTATCAATGTCACGGTGTGGCCTTCTTACTGTTTCAATAGGGATAAAAACGTTACACCATCGCCTCGTGTCTTTAAACTTTTCTATTTTTCGTGTTTTTCGTGATTACAACTTTTTTTAAATTATTACGTACACAGTTTTTATTTTATCCCTACGGAGCTTCTCCACTATTGAAATGGGAAATATCTCGATAACTCAAATTAATAATTGTCTACCAACCTTTAGTGGCTCACTTTTGGCTAATCGAATCTAAAGAAGTTTACTAGCAATTACTTTAATTTTAACCATTTTGATTCATAAAGCAAAAAACCTTAAAAATATGGATTTTTTGAAATTGTCTTATTAATCTCTGCACAATATCAAACTTTTTACTCTTGTAATATTTTCTCGCACGTCGAGTCATTATTTATTCACTTATAAACAATATATTTTTCATAAATCTCCGCTCCCTACAAGCCACAATTTTGAAGTTATCAGAAAATGTGCTGTCGCGATGATAAACGGTATTTTAAAAATATTTAACTTACTACCTATTGTGCAAAAACTTACGAATATTGTATTAAGCAAGCACATAATTATCAAGCTCTGTTTTTTTTTAAACTCCGTATATTTGTGTATTTTGACGCGCTGATTACGAAAAGCATAGTAAAAATTGGTGCAAATTTGATTTTTATGGTGAAAACCATCATCGTCACGCATCTCGTGCTACGCACTCAATTTTGTCTAAGGTACGAACTTTTCTACATTAATTTCAACTCTATCATATTAAATGTATATTATCTTTATTTATGTACCTTGGTCTGGGACAGCTCATTCACATATTGCTTTATAATGTACAAATTCTCTTTTTTATGATATTCTCAATATTTTTCCTTATTCTGAACTAATTTTTATTCTCAGCTACCCGGAAAAATGTATCATTTCACTAAATTTATATTATTACAAATCATAATATACATCGATATTGAAACATATGTGTTTTTATTGTCATGTTTCGAGAATTAAAGAAAAGTGCGCATCCTATAAAAAATCAATTATGTTAATTAACATTTTTTCACGCTTTATGTCGTTTTTCCAAAAACTTAATTTGCTTATTTTCAAGGTTATTTTTTACGATTTAAACAAAATATACCCATCCTGTCAAAAAATAATTCACATGAAACTTGTCGACCTTTTTTGAATAAACAACTTTTGTTCATGATTTTTTTACGCACCTTGTCTTGTGCTTCCAAAAATTAATTTTCTCTTTTAGTTTTATTTTTTACGACTAAAACAAAAATTACGTGTCTCATCAAAAAATGGTTAATAACAAATTGATAGATCTTTTTTTGGTTATACAACTTTTGTCTATTAATCTTTTCCGTAAATTGCGTTGTTTTTCGAAAAATTTAATTTTTGCATATTTAATATCGCTTTTTACGAATAAAACAAAAATTACGTGTCTTATCAAAAAGTAATTATTAATAAATTTGTAGATCTTTTTCTGGTGCACAATTTTTTTCTATTCATAATTTTTCGTATCTTCTTCATTTCAAATATCAACCTATTATATTTTTCGTTCAGATTTTATTTCTGTTTCGTTAAAAATAGACCTTTTGTTTAAAAATTAAACCACTTTTTGACAAATCCACTTTTTTGGTCAAAAATTTATCATTCTAGTTCAAAATTCATCTCTTTGGTTGAAAATGTAACGTTTTGACTAATGATTCACATATTTTGTTCAAAATTCTTACTTTAAATGTTTGAATTTTGTATATTTTCTTTTCGGGATTTTTGTTTGTTTGTTTATTAATTACTAATTTTATGGGATCACTGAAAACCCAAGAAAAATGTAATTTTAGCATTGTAAAATTCCAGAAAAAGGAAGTATTCGAAGTAGAAAATTTCGGAAATCACAAAATATCCGACACTGTCGAATTCTTGACACTAGGAAATTCTTAAATTTAAACAATTAAATTTTTTTTTGAATCAATTTACTTATTAAGAATATAGTTAATGAATATTTTTGAGAAAGAGCCAATCTTTTGAATGTTTAATTTATTTTTGTCTAATTATTGTTCATATCCGAAATAATGAGCATTTAAAAAAATGTCTCAATGCAAGTTTTTTTGTTTGAAAATGTGCATGGTAGTTTTTTCAAGTTATTCTAGTTTTTGTTAAAAATGTATCTTTTTTTTGGTAACAATAAAACCTTTTTGGTTGAAAATTCAACTATTTGGTTGAAAATTTATTCTTCTGATTGAAGATGCAGAATTTTAGTTAGAAGTTCATTCCGTTGGTTAAAAATCTAACAAATTTGGTTGAAAATTCGTTTTTTTGTGCTTGCTGAAAATGAATTTTTTTAGTTAAAAATGTAGCTATTTCATTTTTGCTAAAAAGTTGATCTTTTTTATTTGAAAATTCACTTATTTTGTTGGAAACTCGTCTTCTCAAGTCGAAAATTTAATTATTTTTGTAGAACACGTATATTTTCAAGTTTTGAATTCAATTTTTTTTTCAAAAATTCGTCCTCATAAGTTAGAGGTTTTTCTTTTTCTTGGATAAGAATTATTCATTTTTACTGAAAATTTGACAACAAAATTTTTAATTTATAAATCTGAATCGAGTGAAACTCGATTCTTCATTATGTCTGTGAATTTGGCAAGATTCTTTTAATCCAGTTGTTCAAATTACCCAATGGGCATTAAGAAAAAGCGACAACAATACTTTTGATGTTCTCGTGACACACCTATTTTTTAGAGAAAGAATTATGATATTCTTTGTACTATATAATCATTATATATTTAAAAAAATGGATTTCCATACTTAATCATTTCGAATAAGCGCGCGATCAACATCTAATAAGGCTGTTGGTTTTGAATGTGCTTGGTTTCGAATTTGATTTATTAGTTTACTAATTCGAATTGCAAATCAAAAATTCTTTTTATAAAAAATTGTTTGTAATGAAAAACGGCTATTATTTGAAGTGGTTCGGTAGACCAAGTGAATATTTTTTTTTACAAATTATCTGAGATCAGTCAGTTGAATATACATTGAGGTTGAAATTCTTCATTAAAAAAAAAACAAACTAATATCCAAAAAATCATTCCCTAACTCGAGTTTGAATTGAATCTTCCTATTTTTCCAAATATACTGAATAATGTACTTTATATGATCGTTTCTCAATTTTTTAGGTAAAATTATTGATTTTTTCTTCACAAAAATATATTATAGAACACAATTGATACTTATTTTTAAATATAATCAGTACAAATAAAATATATTTTTATTAGAACAGTAAGTTTGGAAAAATCAAAATAAGTTTGGGAAAGTCAGAATAATATCTTCAAACTATGTGAAATTAAAAAATACAAAGACCTAACGTTTACATTTTCATTTTTTAATTCATGAAATCTAAACTGAATGAATAGCATTTTAAAATAACACACGGTGAGCCTCAAACAACTTGAACTTAAACTTCTTACTCAAAGTCAGTTCTTTGCAGGATTTAATTCTCTGATGTTGCCTGAATATTTCAAGTGAAAAATGAAAAAAGCGATCGAGCTCTTTTTTGAAAATTCATAGAAGTTTAATTCTTTTTCATTCCATTTGAAATATTGTTCTTTTTCCAAATTTTACCTGATCTAGAATAATTTGAATTTAAACGTTTTCCATTCAAAATCGTTCAAAAATGTTTAAAACCTAATAATTACAAACTTTGTTCATAATACATTTTTTAATTGTTAATATTTTTTACTTTTTTTTTAATGTTAGGAAATACAAATTAATATTCGTCACGCGCGTGCATTTGCTGCTAGTTTCATTATCAATAATAATAATAATAATAAAAGTTTAATTTTCATATTAAAAGCCTCAAGAAGCTGATTTAATTATTACTTTGACTTAAATCAGAAGATTTTCAATGAATATGAAAATTTATAATTAATATAAATGGATCCGTTACGGAAATTGAATTTTTGAGCAGGTTATATTTGATCTTACATTGGGAAATTTATGGTTTAATATTTTGATACCTTGCAAGTTATTGCTTCACAACGAGGAAATCAGAATTATTTACACACTTAGTTTATTTTACCTGACGTCATTCGAATCATAAAAAAATTTCCTCAGTGCGCACCTGACACACGTTAATTTGTTTACTCCACGTGTCGGTGATTTGATATTGACAATCAGGCTCCTTGTAATAATATTTCGTGCTTCTTTAAATTCTTTAAATACACTTTTACGAAATAATATGGATGATATTGGTCTGTCATATCTTTCAAAAATCTTCTAATTTCAATTTCGAGTAAATGAACAAATAAAAGGAAGAAAGAAAACCTTTTCAGTTCAGCCTTCTAAATTTCTGTGAATCAACGAAAGTATTTTGCAATAACCTACATTTAACAAAGAAAAGTTAGTTAAAGCTAATTTGCCATTATCAAATAAAAATAAAACATTTAAAAAAAGTCACTTATTAAATAAGCGAAATTTCGCCCGTTCTATACATTTTTATTTACTTGAAAGCAGAAAAGTCCCTTTTCTATTTGAGAATAATTTAAATAAAGGGTTTAAGCTTATTAAAATATATTTGACTTCAGTTAATTGACCTCAAAAGCTCTCAAAAGTGAAGAGGGTTTAGACAAATATTTACTTATACTTTCAAGATTCGCAATGTGTTATTCATGCACTGTAGGTAATGACAGAAAATTTGCTACATTTTCGCATTGAAATATATTTTTATTCTTTCAAGAAATTTCAACGAAATGTTCAAGAATAAATAATCCCGGTAAGAAGGCTTGCATTGAAAGGTATTACAAATTGCAATAACAAGTAATGCCGTTTCTGTCCTTCTTTCTTGAACCCCCGATTAGGCAGCAAACATATTTAGATTCCAATCCCTTCCAAAGCCGATCTGAGCTGTCAAACGTAACCTGAAGAAAATTAAAAACACCATTTTCGTTTAACGCATTAGATCTATTAGAAGGCGCTTCAGAAGCAAGAAAATGTCCAAATCTAGTAGGTTTATGCATAAAAATACATCTCTTTATAACGAAACTCTCACCTCATTCAAATGTGATCAGTTAAAAAAATATAAAATCTTGATAAACAATTTAAAAAAATTAGTTTTTATTACAGCTATCTGTGTAGCAATCAACTTTGACAACACGAAATGACTAATACTTTGTTTTTTTAATTCTTTTAACCTCATTATTATTCAGAAATCAGTAAATTGGAACAGCGAAATGAGCAAGATAAAAAGGGATTACAAATTTTCTATTTCATGGTCGATTTGGGGTATCCAAAAGTATGTAGAAAAATGTGGTCGCCACATGGGGATTCAAAACGCGAGGACAAAAACGGTATAAAAAAGGATTCAATAATTGTCACGTCACCATTGAACAGGAAATTTTGAATACTTTCCAATGCAAGCCTTCTTACCGGGATCCTTCATCTTGCAAACTATATACCATTAACGTCATTGGTATTTTTGAAACGCTAACTATTAATTAATGATACCTTAAAACATGATGATCACTAATTTAATTTTAATAAGAGTACGTTCAAATAGTTACACAAATCTAGAATTGTCATCATTGCAGAGATACGTCTATCAAAATTCAAGCAACTCTGACAATAATCGAAATGAAGTCAGAAACAACTCAAGTAGTCAGCCAGAGTCATCACAGATCGATTTAGTGTAGTTTTGAGTTGCAACGAAAATGAGGTTCGTAGACTCATTTCGAGAATCTGTTTCTTTCTCATTTCGGGTCAGTTATAATAATAATTACCTAATCTTCAATTGTTCCTGATTTCACATCGCCTATTAGTCCCATGAAAGAAATTTTGTACTTAGTAGTGCAAGTCTTAGGTTAGTCATGACCGACTGCATGCAAATTGAAGCCTTATAAGTTTGAACAATTTAAGGTTATATTTGGGCTTTCTCAACAGAAATGGATCATATTATAGCGCTAAAAATTACGGTCGGTAACAGGGGTAGGGGATGGGGTCAGTGGAACTAACTTTACGAACTTAGATAACGTTTAGTACGTCTCCTGTTGATAAAAAGATAGCCCTGCAACGGTACAGTTCAATAATAACTTAATGATTTTAAAAATTACTTTCATATTCAAAACTTCACATTATTTCTCCTATTTCCCTTTTCAAGGAATTCTTTTTTCCCTATGTTTTAGAAACTTCCCCCTTTTCCCGCTTTCCCCTTTTCTTGTTTTTTTCGCTCAAAGATAACAGAAGGAAAGCGACATGTAAAGACAGCGCTTATAAGACTTGCTCCATTTCGAACAGATTTCCATCCTGACCATAACGATGGGCCGTTTGAATTATAGTAGATATACAAAGCACTGACTCAAATGATAAGATTTTTGATACTCGTGAATAATAATGATTCCGATTCGTTTCTGCAATTTGTTTTCCATAGTTAGCATACAATTTCCTCTACAAGCCCTGTATACTTGTGTTTCTCCATGGAATTGGGAATTGCTTATGGTGAAACACAAATCAGCAATATCGATAATAGCTAACAAGTTTCAAGAATTTAAGGTTTCATTTCGGGGCTTTCCACAGAATCAGATATTTTGAGAGAAAAATTATAATATATTCTAAAAAACGTGCAAGATTTAGGAATTCAAAGGTTTTATTTGCGGATGTTCTATAGAATTGAATATTTTGTAGAAAAAATCATGACGTACTGAGAAGAGCATACAATTTTTGTAAATGCAAGGCTACATATTTGAGTTTTCCTAACAGTAATCGATATGCCTAGAGAAAAATCATCAATTTTTGAGAAGCGCTAACAACTTCTCAGGTTTTGTTCATATGTGTCAACATATGAAGAAAACAGAACAAAACAGAAAAGCTTATTTGAAAATGCAATTCGTCAGTTAATTAGAAAAGTTATTTAAATTAGATTTTACAATCACAGGTCATCTCAACAAAAAAAAAGTATTTTCAAGATAAAATCAATAATTACTTAGGAAAGTTAACAGTTTTGAACAATTTGAGCTTATGTTTATCCTTTTCCGACGGAAATTTCTTCTTCTGATGAAAGGGAAAAATTTTCATTTCGAACATCTTTTGGCATTTTTTTTCTAAATCGAAGAAGGGAATTTTTTCCGCCTTGCTATATAATTGCAAGAAATGAAATTTTGGTTTTTATTTTTTTTCTATATTGAAGATAAAGATTTTAAAACTAATTATTTAAACTTTAAAAATCTTGTTTGAAAATTTTAAGAATAAATGATAATTTTACAGGAAGTATTGACAATTAAACGATTTGAATTAAAATTAAATTCCTTTTTATTTCCCTTGAAATATTTTTTTTTTACAAATTTTTCCTGATGTGAAATATTTTATATTGGAACATTTTCAATTCAAAATCGCTCAATATATTTTTTTAATTTTCAAACGCTTACAATTCAAAATTATTGATTAATGTTTCAAAAATGTTTAAAACTTGATATTTACAAATTTTTTGCGAGTAGATTTGTAAATTGTTCATGCAATCTTAATTTTCATATTTTAAGCCTCAAAAAGCACATTTGGTTGCGATTCTGACCTACAAATTATCGTATACCATATTTATATCAGAATATCACTCAAAATTAAAGGACAACTGAAATATAGTGATTGTGAATTCTCTTTTTTTAACGCTCCTTCGGATTTAACTAACACATTCGCATCACGTATCCCGTGAGAAGAAAACGTGAAAAGCAAATTTTGAGATTTAATTAAAAAATTTGATTTGTTTATTTTTTATGTCAATTTTCACGGTTTGACCAAAAACCACGCATTTTATCAAAAAATTCATAATAACAAATTAGCAGCTCTTTTTTACGCGAATGCCTTTTTTCTTAATTTCTTCGTCAGCTTGTGTCGTTAGTCCAATTTATTTTTTGTTATTTTCAATGTTTTTCACAAACAAAACAAAAACTACGCATTCTATCAAAAAAGTGAACAAGGACAAAATTTGTAGATCTTTTTAGGGAGCATGATTTTCATCATTTTATCTTTTTCTGTATCTTGCATAGTTTGACCGCGGAATGGAATTTTTTATTTTTCATCAATTTTTGTGCAATCAAAATTTGAATTTTCGATATTTCATGAAAATCCAAAAAGTTGTGATCACAATCTTGTGGGGTGTTCATTTTCGATTGATTTTTTAAATTTTTTCAGTGCGATTACTTTGATAATTTTTTTCTATCGAAAAAAGCAATAAGGATAAATTGTTTGCATTTCTGGGTACTAAGAATAGCCGTACATAACATTTTAATGGAATTCTAAATCTCGCAAATCATTATTCTTAAACTTATCGTTATTAATATAAACAGGAAAAAAAGTTCTAGGTTGATTTGAAATACTTTCTTTTTCATCCAAGTCAAAATTAAATAATTCTAACCTTTTATTATGACCTGAACAGTAGTATTGTATTAAATTTGTTCATAAATTTCTATGAAATTTATAATTTTTTTCTACAATTTTCATATATTTCCAAATCTCTTTTGTTTTTACTGGTCCCATACGGAAATTCAATTTGTTGACTTTTGAAAATCATAAATAAGTTTCATATTATCCTAAACACCTCTAAAAAAAAATATAAATAATAATTTTATGTCTCATCTTTGAAAGATATTTTAATTAAATGTCGAATGAGTGAACAAATAAAATGAAGAAAAAACAATTTCTCCAATCCAGCCTTTTAGCTTTTTGTAAATAATGGAAAGGTTTTTGCAATTGCCTACATTTAAAAAAGCAAAGTTAGTTAATCGGTATTTTTTGGTTAATTATAATTTTATTCAGGAATTTCCATGACAGAAATATTACATAGTTCAGATTATTATATTTATCATTATTATCATTATATATTATCATTATTGTTATAGATATAATGCGCGGCTGCATCCGACTTAACTAGAAGTACTCGCATTTGCCTGGACGTTTGTCCGGGGGAGAGGAAAACTGCAGAAAACCATCTTCCCGAGTACAGCCGGTCTTTCGACTGTCAAACTTTACTGTCGACATATGATATCATCGAGTTTACATAGTCATCCTCGGCTCCAGAGCTACCGCTAGACATTAGTTATACGCAGTGGATACACGACTTAGGCGTACGTCAGGCCTGTCCAGCGAGGAGGAATTAACTCAAAGTTCAGATGGTGCATTTCCACGACCTCGCTGGACAGGCCTGGCCTACCTCACAAACGGTCACCCGTCCGAGTGCTAGATGCGCTCGAATGGTCTCGATGCCAGCGACTTGCCCGAGTCGAGATTCGCCGCACAGCTAATGTCGTTGGTTAGGATTTGGATTTCTTCGCATTAAATGGCTTTGTTCCGCGTGAATACCTAATACTTTTTCTCGGATGTCTCCGAACCACCAGGTTGGGGGAAGCATAGCTCCATAAGGTTCTCCGTCTTTTATAAACGCCAAAAGGTGTGCGCCATTAATATAAACCTCGAAGGTGTGAACAGCTTTTGAGATGATTTCTCGATCGCTCGGATGGTGATTATCTAAAGTTCTAAGTTTCGCATCGCTAATTTTACCATCATTTAGCAGGACCACAAAGTCTATCATCGAACAATGGATAAACCATTTTGATGCGTCAGGATCGAGATTTCTCGGATTTTCTAAAAAAATAAAATGAAGATTTGTCATTTCAAAAAGTTAATAAATCAATTTTTCAAAGTTTCTAACAAAAATTTAATTATAAACTACTAGATCTTTTGAAGTACTATCCTTAACTGAACCAGTGAAATTATCACTGGTTGCATCAGTATTACGTATTACCACTGTTGAACTAGTTACTTTCCGACATTGACTGGTTGAACCAGTAAGTGACTCAACTGAAACAGCGTTACTGAATCTACCAGTGAAGCCAAATGAGAAAGATTCAACCAGTGATACAGCTTTCTACGCGGCCAAGACATGAACATCCAGTCGTTCCGTACGCGCGTGTCGCTGGTCGATTCTTTGCATTTACCAAGTTAAAACGAACTTCACTGTTTACTAGTGTTTGTTTCAGAAATATTTGGGACCTGGCCTTCCCACAGTTAATAGAAATATATTATGTCGTATTATATTGCAGCTTGGCCCTCATTTATTGTTGTGAAAGTAAAGTGCGGTTTTCGAAAGATAATTATGCTAAGGTTAGCACACAAGTGATGAATGATGAGTATCATACCTAACCACTGATGGACGACAAAGCATACAACCAGATGACTATTGATTCTGAGTAACCAGTGAATTTCACTGATTAAACCATTAAAGAAATAACATTGAGTGAATGAGTGCAATAATTGTCAGTGACACACTTCGGGCTGTTTAAACCAGTGAGATTTTTCTGGAAATCAGTAAGATTTCACTTGTTTATTCTTAGAGAGTAGGTGCAAACTTAGCTACTAAAATTCTTCCCTTTGGGTTCTAGGTAAACCAAAAACTTATAATATATTCATTTACCTGATGTATCAGAAGCTTTATCCGGCTTAGGTGGAAGCCTAACTCCCAAAATTTGTGCGTGGTGTGCAAAATTGTGTTGTTGTATGTATACCACGCATTTTACGGGATGTCCCTTGTGCGCTCCATCAACATGTACTACATAATAGTCCCATCGCTCCGGAATTCTGTCATGTGGTACATAACCAGAATCACCACTATCAAGTATACAGTCCTTCGCTTCATATTGACCAACTCCTGTACGTCTTAGAAGCACAATGACTGTCCTGTCCATAAATGGTATGTATACGCGTGGGTTAGGTGTTCGACCTTGTGAACGAGGAATTTCCGCAAAATCATGGTCATGTGGCACCAAATAACCTGCTGCGGGATATGCCGGCACAGTATTTAATAACGGTGGACCTCGACTTGAGCTAGAGCGTTCAAAATTTCTAGGTGGACGAGGAGTGCGATCAGTAAAATATGGCAGGGAAGAAGGTTCTCCGTAAGGAGTCCACATAGCATTCAATTCTGTAAAAAAGAAAGATTATTGTGATTTAAAAAATATCACACTGACTGAAATTATTTCAAATTAGGCACGTTCTACACTGGAAGTCGCAGAATCTCTCGGCGAGGAAATAATTATGTTGCTTTTAGAGGAAAGGAGGTGAAACCTATATTATTGATTTGCGAAACAAACTTCTTTACGAAGTTATGCGAATTTCAATTTTGTGCTTAAGTTTGCAGAAAACCTCAACATGTTTTTAAAACCTCTATGACTTTTAACCCACTTAAGATATTTGAGATTTATTTCCAAAATTTGATAGCATTTATAAATTTTTTTTAAATCAACCGCAATATTTTAAAAAGCTTTGAAAGTAGCAAAATAACTATAAATTTTGAAAATTTGTCGAATGCAAGAAAATTTTAATTTGTGACGTTCTATGAAATAACAAAAAATAAATTTTGCTATATGAAAAATGTACCATAAATGTCTAGAAGTTTCCGAATTTGTATTAAAATTTATATTAGGCATTTATTTGTTATTGAGCATTATATTAATTATGAAGCATTTTATTTATTATTCAACTAGTCCATCCCCTTTTCCAACTTCCCTAATTTTGCGGAACGACTAGAAACAGCCTTAAATAAAAGTGAAGTTTCTAAAATTCTGAAAATTTTTAAACTTAGAAAACTCCAAAATTTTGAGAATTTCGGATACTTTTGAATTAAAATTTGTTTAATAAATTTCAAAATTTTTCAAATTTTCTATAATAAAATTTCAAAAAATTGAAATTTTTTTTTAATTTATAAGATTCGAGACATTTTCAAAATCTTAAGAAAAAGTTTAGTTTTTTCGAAAATTTCAACACTTTATACAATTTTAAAAATTTCGTAACATTTCAGAAATTTTCAAAATTTTAGGTTTTTTTAGAAATTGTTCCAACAATTTTCTAAATTCATATTAAAATAAAAATAAAGTTTCCAAAAGTCCTCGTTTTTTTCTTAATAAATAAAAAAAAAAAAAAATTATATCTCAATCTTTAAAAATATTTTCGTTGGATTTAACAAACTTTATGAAATTCAAAATTTGTATAAGGTCTCAAAATTTTTATAAAATTTACAAGTTTCTATAAATCTTCCAGATTTTGCTAAATTTTTCAAATTTTTATAACATTTCCAAACTTTTATCAGAAATCCAAATTTTTATGAAACCAAATTATATTCAAAATTTAAAAAATTTTATTGAATTTTTAATTTTTTTTTTTAAATTTTCAAACTTTTATAAAATTTCCAAATCTTTATAAAAATACAAAATTCCAAAAATTTTACTGAATTCAAGAATTCCAAAATTTTCATAAGATTTTCAACCATTTATAAGATTTTAAAAATTTTTTAAATTTTTGTTTAACAAGAAATTGACCATCAATTTCCAAAAAATTCCTAAATTCATATTAAAATAAAAATTAAGTTTTCCAAAATTCCACGTTTTTTTAAATTTGAGAATGTTCGGTAATTCCTGATTAAAAAAAAATGAAAATATTAGGCATTTTATAAGTTATTCCAAATTTTATGAAATTTCAAAAATAATAAAAAATTTTGAAAGTTTAAGATTTTGAAAATTTTTAAAGGTTTTATAATCGTTAGAAACTTTACAGTTTGCACAATTTTTATAAAATTTTATATTTTTTCTAAAATTTCTAAATTTTCATAAAATGTACCCTAAATTTCCAGAATTTGCCTACATTCATATTAAAATAAGATCAATGTGTACAAAATTCCTCGTTTTTTAAATTTTGAAACTGTTTTGTAATTCCTAAATTACCAAAAACTTGAAAATATTAAAAATGTTATTAGTTTTTTTGAATCTTATAAGATTTCGAAAATAATTTTAAAAATTTATATCTCAGATTTTTGAAATAGTTTGAAGATTTTAAAAGATTTTGAAACTCTTAAAATCTTCAAAATTTCAAATATTTTTATAACATTTTTAAAGTTTCTATTGGTTTAAATTTTTTTCAAGAAATTCAAATATTTTATAAAGTTTCAGCATTTTCATAAAATTTCCAAATTTTTATGAAATTTCCAAATGTTTATAAAATTTGTATAAATTTTCCAAATTTTTATAAAACTTATAAATTCAAAAAATTTTATTAAATTTCAAAATTCCAAATTTTTTATTAAATTTCCAAATGTTTATAAATTTTCCAAATTTCTATGAAATTTCTATATATATATATATACCATTAAACCATTTCCCTTTCAGGGTAGACGTGACACTACCCGATTCGGGTAGTGTTTCTAGGTTTTTCTTGTAGTTATAAATAACTACAAGTGTGGGCTCACCACACCCACGATGTGCCAACAGCACTCATGTCAGTATTCTTGAATGGTCACCCATCCAAGTACTAACCGCGTCCAAGGCTGCTTAACTTCAGTGATCTGACGAGAACTGGGTTTTTCAGCGTGGTATGGCCGTTGAAATAAATAAATTTTCCATATTTTCATAAACTTTCTAAATCTTCATAAAATTTATAAATTCAAAAAATTTAATTAAATTTCAAAATTTTTATTAAATTTCAAAATGTTTATAAAATTTCTATAAATTTTCCAAATTTTTATAAAATTTCTAAATCTTTATAAAATTTATAAATTCAAAAAATTTTATTAAATTTCAAAATTCCAAAATTTTTATTAAATTTCAAAATCTTTATGAGATTTTAAAAATTTGCAAAATTTTTGGTTATTAAGAAATTGTCCATAAATTTGCTGAATTTATCACAATATTCATATACTTATTTAGAACTTTACACTTTATTAGGCACACTTACCCAGAATATTGATAAGAATTACAATCGTGAAGAGTAGAATCCTGTTGTCGACCTTCATTTTTTCAGTGTATCGAGACAGTTTCCGTGAACAATGACTGACAAATAGGGAAGAATTTCACTGCGCTATATATACTAAAAAGTATCCGGTTACTCAACTTTATGATAAGACGTAAAACCTTTAAAACTATTAGAATTGAGCATGTGGCAGTAATACTACACGTGGCTGAGGCAATGAAATATCATTAAAACTAGGTCAATGAAAATAGAAAATAAAAAACATTTTATAGACATTGCAATCTGTTTTTTTTTCTTGTAAGATATCAGGGCTACCGGTAAAATTTGTGTCCGGGTGTTAGAGTTTGGCATGGGGTTAACGACGGTTTTATTTTGTAATATTTCATATTTTCTACATTGAAAGAGGAATTCTTTTATTTTTTATTTAATTTTTATGAATGTTGGGCTTTTTATTTTATTTTTTGAATTGCATAAGCCAGTTTCTGCAATCTTCAGCATTTTAATTAATATTTGTATGCAGTTTAAGCGGGGCAGATTCTTCAATTTCAACATTTTTTTTACGATGAAAGAAAATAATTTCTTATTTTTAACAGGTTTATTGTATTGGAAGAGAGAAAATTTTGGTATTTAATACATTGTTTTTCTTTCTTTTTAGGTTTTTTTTTCTTCAGTCAATTCTTTTCGCAACTCTGAAATACTATTCGCAAGATCAAGATCATGGTCGTTGTTACGAACCAATAAACGGGCGTTAAGTCTTTTTTCAAAATCTCTACTTTTTGCCTTGACAGAACTTGGGAACGTGGGACTTCCGTTTCCGGCATGAAAGTGTTAGGTAGCGGTAATTGAGTGGTGGTAGATAGTTTTAGCCCAATCGAACGGATTATAAATAGGAACAGATATAGGGCAGGAAGAGGAAGTAGCGAAGACAAGTTAGAAGTAGGATCCACCCTGAAAACCCCGAAAATGATCAGAACACCACCGGGAAAAGAACAGAATAGAGCGGAGGAGAAAGACAAGGTCAAAGAAGAAGATAAAGTTGAACATAGAGGGCCCATAGAATTTGAAAAATTGAAGTTAGAAGAATTGCGTCAAATGATGATAGAGGTAATACAGATAAACGAAAAACGGCAGGAAGAAAGAGGAGAGGAAATAAAACAATAAATTAGGAAAGAAATGGCCGGATGAGCATAATAAAAAGGTAGCACAATTAGAGGGTAGGATAGTGAAGATCGAAAAATCAAAACGGGAGTTTGGTGTAGGGGAGAATGGGAATAATGACAGGGAAAGGATAAGGGAGATAGAAAGAGAATTAGAAAGGAAAGAAAGAGATGAAAGAAAAAGAAAAATAGTGGAGCTAAAGAAATGGGAACATAAAAGGGAAGTGATGACATAGAAGAGGTTGTTATATGGAAGCTCGGAAAGAATAGAGGATGATTTGACATGGGCAGAAAGGAATATGCAGTATAAGTTAAGGCAAATAGCGGAAGAGGAAATAAGTAAGGGAAAAAGAACTTGGGTTAAGTATGGCAGAATACAGCTAGAAGAAGTATGGTGGGATTGGAATGAAGAAAGGGAACAGATAGTAAGAAATGAGGTACCAGGAAACTAGGAGAGAAAGGAACGGGAGAAAGGAAAATAAGAAATAGTAAGAAGCGAAGAGAGACGAGACACGAAGGTAGGGAAGAATGAAGGATATGTTACTGGAATATAGCAGTATTGGAGAGGAAGGATAGGGAGTTTATGAGAAATTTGGCACAATGGGATGTAGTAGTAATAATGGAGCCGTGACTAGATGAAAACGGATGGGAAAGAGTAAGGGGACCGTTACCAAGAAGTTACAAATGGCAATTTCAAAATGTAAAGAGGAAGAATAAGAGAGGCAGAGCAATGAGAGGAATAGTGATGGGAGGAAGGAACGAATGTATAACAGAGAAGGATAAGAAAGAGAGGAAAGAACGAAAATAAGAAATAATAGTAGAAGAGATAAGGATGGGAGGAGAGAAGTGGAAGATAGTGGGGGTTTATGTGAACGGTGATATGCAGGAGAAATTAGAGGAGATGAAAGAAATTATTGAAAAAAATGAGGAAGAGATTAGGCTCATAATAGGAGGGATTTAAATGCGAGAACAGGAGATAGAGGAGGAAGGGAATGAGGAGGAGAGAGAAGAAGAAAATCCAAAGACAAGATACTGAATGGAGAGGGAAAGAAATTGTTAAAGAGCTTGGAGGATTTAGGATGGTTTATCTTAAACGGAAATATGGAGGGAGACGAGGAAGGGGAATATACACGCTCAGGAGGTGAAAGGGGAACGGTAATCGATTATGTGATAGCAGATGATAAAGGTACGTGAGATGGTCATGAAACTAGAGCTGGGGGATTATATAGATTCGGATCACTTCCCCATAATAGTGACATTAGAAGGAGGAAAAAGTGATAAAAATATGGATAAAAAGGAAGCAAAGGTAAAAAGAGCAGGAAAACGAGATTGGTCAATGAAACGAAAAGAACAGTTTAGAGGGAAGATCAGAAATATAAAATGGGAGAGGGAGATGTGGACGAGGAGATGGGAATAATGATAGGAGAAATAAAAAAAGGATTGCAGTGCACAAGCAAAAAAGAAATGAATAAAGGGGGGAATAGAAGTGGCTGGGATGAGGAATGTGGCGAGAAAAAGAAGGAGGTCAGAAAGGAATTAAAAAAATGGAGAAAAGAAAAAAGTAGTAGAGGAAAATATAGGAGAAAGAAGAAGGAGTATACTAAGTTGCGTCATCAAAAGAAAGAGGAGGAGAATAAAAGGTTTGAGGGAGAGGCGGAGAAGGCTAGGACGGAAGAAAAGGTTTGGAAGGCATAAAAGATGGAAAAGCACCTGGTTTAGATGAGATTCCTAATGAAGTCTGGAAATATGGGGGGACAGAACTAAAGGAATGGACATGGATAATGTGTAATAGAGTATGTAGAGGAGAGGGGTGGCCAGAGTTATGGAAAGAAGGAGTAGTGGTACCCATAGTATATGTGGTATAAATTATATGTAACTGTTTTGTCGGAGAGATTGAAGAAAGAAGTTGAGGAATAAAAGATACAGCCACCGAATCAGACAGGGTTTAGAAAAGGAATGGGGGTTATGGACAGCATAGATGTTCTGAATTATCTGATAAATAAAAGGATTAAAAGGGAGAAAGGGACAGTGATAGCAATATTCGCGGACTCTAAGGCGGCGTTCGACTCATTGGATAGAGTCGATGTAGAAAAAGTTATGGTGAAAAAGGGGATAAGAGAGGGCTTAATAAAGAGAGTATCGGAAATCTTCAGAGAGACAAAAATCAGGGTAAAGGTGGAAGAGCAAGTAGGAGACAGTTTCTGGTTAGTTAGAGGAGTAAGGCAAGGATGTCCTCTGAGCCCACTTTTATTTAATATATTAATCTCAGACAAAGAAGAAGAAATGAAGAGAGGGATGGGGAGGAGTTATGATGGAAGAAGAAATGATAATTACACTGGCATACGCGGACGATATAGTGTTGATGGCAGAGGATGAAGAAGGGATGACAAGCTTAATTACAGGATTGGAGAAATACTTAGATGGGAAAAAATTGAATTTAAATGTAAGAAAGACAAAGATAATGAGGTTTAGAAAAGAAGGGGGAAGAAAGAATGAATGGACTGAAAGATGGAAGGGAGTAAAGTTATAACAAGTAAAGGAGTTCAAATATTTGGGATATACCTTGCAAATGAATAGAGATCATAGAGTTCATATAAGAGAAAGGATAAAGAAAGCGGCAAAGATAATGAAACAGATATGGGGAATAGGAAAAGGAAGGTTCAAGAAAGATTGGAGAAGAAGAATGTGGTTATTTGATATGCTGGTATGGCCGGTATTAGGTTATGGATCGGAGATATGGGGATGGAAAGAAAGGAAAGAGATTGAGAGTTTACAAGAAAGGTACATAAGGTGGATGCTAGAAGTAGACTACAGGACGCCTGGATATATATAGATATATATAGAGCTGCTCCAGGTCATCCGAAACAAAAAAATCGAAGAGATTTTCAAAATATACGAGTACGGCTATATCCGGGACTAGAAAAAATAAAAAATATTGAAAATTGACAAAATGACGCCCATTTGAAATTTTGTTTGCGAATTTTGACTTTTTTGGGGGTAGTTTTTGACTTGCTAAAAATTCAAAAATCATTATTTTTTATTTATTCTAGTTAAGGCTATATCCAAGCATCTGATAAATATATCCTCCAAATTTGAGCTTAATTGGTTCAGTGGTTTTGACGGAATCATGTCAGCCATTTTATAAAATCGTTTTTTGAGAAAAACGACTTGCTCAACATGTAGCGTGACACTGGAAATTCAGACCTAACACTGAAAGTTTTGACTAGACCTTGGATAGAAATCTATAAATGCTTTCGGAACATCGTATTGGGAAAGGAAAACCTATTTGAGACGAACAATGGCTCTATTATACACATTTATGACCTGCCTGCGGTCACAGGCGAGGTGACCCTCCACAACGTGCGGCTGAGTACTCTACGGTCTGCGCAGTTGGCCCTGCTGCAGCTTCGTTAAAAAGTCCGAACCAAACAAATCCCTTTGCGTACAAACTCCACATACTATATACTATCAAAAAATAAAAAAATCGATTTTTGGGTCCGGTTAAATAGAAATACCCCCTTAAGATGCGGATGCGCTCGTTCTCACCCGCTCGCTCTCTCGCTTTCTCGCTTTCGATCGCTCGCTCGCTCTTCCGAGAGTAAATTTGCGCTAGATTAATATATAATTAAGGAGCTAGATATAAGAGTTGATGTAAATTGTTTTAAATATTTGTACATAGGAAGGATAAGATAACATAAAGTTTGTAGATGGTCCTGTAAGAAACGGAAGTCATGTAAACCTTTAGGGGACACATTATGATTATTATTCTAATAGAATTTCATTATTTTCATCTGGCTTTATTTAGATTTTTGTAACAGTTGTAGAAAATTTGTATACCTATGTGAACGTACTGTTATGATAATCAAATCCATGATCATCATGTTCTAACGTATTAATTATTTATAGTTAGCGTTTCAAAAATAGCAATGACTTAAATGATGGCACATAGTTTGACAGATGAAGGACTATTCATTATTGAACATTTCGTTAAAATTCATTTAACGAATATAAAATATATTTCAATGCGAAAATGTAGCAAATCTTCTCAGTCATTTTCTACAGAGCATGAATAACATATTGCGAATTCTGAAAGTATAACTTAATAATTGTCTAACGCCTCTCTCTTATCCTTCCCAGATAATTCGAAAGCCCAACTTTTTTTGAGGATTTGGCGTTACCTTTTTTCAAGGGCCGTTTTTAGCACACGCACATTTTGGGTTTCCGCTTGCGGCATTCCAAGATATGCATATGTCTCTCCATCATCAAGATGTTGAATGGTATTTCCACCTATAATTTGAAAATCCTGGTCGTGACGAGATGATGTAGTTTCTAGTCTTCCTTTGTGTAGATATCCATGTATAAGAGGTGGTTGACCTTATATTCTCTTCTCTTCGGCGGGCTACATAGGTATCGAGAGATTTTGCCTCGGAGCACAATAAATAGAGGCAAGAGGGAGATGCACATAAGTATCGGACTTAGAGAGTCTCCTGTGAAGACCTTCCTCTTATATGTGATGTAGCTGGTAGTCACTTGTCCTTTATCAGATGTTATGACAAATCTTGTCCGCCACAAAAGCATAAGCTCTTTTATACATCTCGCTATTTTTGGATGCACCATCAGGCACTCAAGGGGCTTGAATAGTAGCTCATCGTTCGTGTTATCGAATGCCTTACGGTAGTCAATGCAAGCTATGGGCAGATTGCGTCGATACCTGATCGAGTCCTGGGTAACACACCTGTCTATTAACAGGTTCTCCCGGCAACCTGCCAGCCCTATCTTGTATCCATGTTATTCAAATATTGCACTCTATACCGGCTCGATAGATGTTAATATCCTCTATTTGAGGATGCCAGTGAATAGCTTGTAGCTGGTATTTAAACAAGCTATGGGCCTGGTGTTCTTCGGACTTGACGAATCTCCGGCCTTAGAGATCATTACCGTGCTCCCTTCCGCTAGCCGATAAGTATTTCCATATACTTGCTCCCAGAAGACTTGAATTTCTTCTCGACTAGGAGGATTGTTGACGGCACGTGACGTTTTATTGAACAGACGGGCAGGATGAGTAGTAAAGGTGGAATTTACCTGAATCCACTTTACTCGACGCTCAAAGCGCTCTTTCGGTATTGAAAGAGCCCTTACTTTAGGCCCAGTGCTGCTTGATGGACAACAGTTTACACTTGTTCAGCGTGTGATTTGCTTTTCTTAAGTTTCCAGCAAGTGCCCGAACATTTGGAGTGAATTTTTTATTTGATGTTATGTGACCAATCACGCACTGAACATTTGACGCATGCCGTCTCGCCGTTTCAATTCTAAACTGAAGCTGTGCAATGCGCTCGCGAGTCTTACTCAGGCGTACTGAAGTACCATTACTTTTTTTTTCGCTCAGTAGGGACACCGCCTTCTCTTGAGCGTTCAGATTCCAGAAATTAACATCTCCGGGATGCATATCGAAAACAGCTGAGAGAGCATGTAGTATGTTCGCTGAAGCATGTTGCTCTTTTTCTTGCTGATCAAGACCTTCATATCCCTTTTTGCGCAAAAAAATGTACCTGATCTTCTAAATACTGAGGCGCTATATGAGCATATTCCGGGTGCATATAACACGTGAAAAAATTCTACGGAAATTCCATGTGGAAATTCTACAAACATTTCTACAAACTAATTTTGAACTAAGTTTGACTTCCGGTGATGAGCTCCGCTCTCGGAAATCACATTCTGGACATCACATCCTTGCACCTGGTATGCGCACAACATTTTTCTTCGAGGAAATTATGCTATCTACGTCAAAACATTCCACAAACTGTGGGTTCCTCGAGGACACGAGATCAAGTAAATGCCCCATGTGTGATAAACGCCTCTTCTTCGGGGAAGGGTTGTTCTTGAAGCAGGTTCCCAAGAAAGAAAAACAATTTTCGAATGAACATTAAAATAGTATGTATTCAGTAATTTCAGATGAAACATTTACAGATCATAGATTAAGGTTCGTATTCATTAATTTCGCGCGCGTATGCCTAATTTTCTTGATCTTGTTCCATCACGTTTTTTTTAGTTAATTTTCATCAACCTTTGTCCACTTTATTTTTTCTCTAATAACTTGCACTCAATCCAAAAAAAAACGTGTCTTTGAGATACACGGAGGTTCCAAGTAAATTAAATAAACACCTGGGGCATTGATTCAATCTCGTGTCTTCAAAGAACTTACTGCAGGGACTCTAAAGTTCGATCCATTTCTTCATCAGTTCAATCTCGCGTTTTTAAGGAACCCACTCCAAGTACGCTAAAGTACTGTAAACAACAGACTTCCTTGAAGAAGATGTGTTCTTTATGCATCGCCTCCTCGAGGATTCCACCGCTGGTACCATAAAGTACTGTAAAAACCAGACCTCCCCGGAGAAGATGTGTTTTTCACATCTAGGGCATTGGCTGGACCTCGTGTTCTCGACGAACCCACTCTAAGCATCCTAAAGTACTGTCAAATCTGTCGTTTCCGAAGAAGATATGTTTTTCAAACCTGGGGCATTGGTTCAATATTGTGTCCTTTAGGAACCCACTCCAGGAACCCCAAAGTACTGTAAAAACAAGACTTCCCCAAATACGATGTGTTTTTCACACTTGGTGCATTGATTCAATCTCGAATGCTCGAGAAACACGCTTTAAGCATCCTAAAGTACTGTAAAAACTAGACTGTCCCGAAGAAGATGTGTTTTTCACTTCTGGGGCATTGTTTCAATCTCGTGTCCTCGAGGATTCCACCGCAGGCACCCTAAAGTACTGTGGAAACCAGAGTTCCCCGGGGAAGATGTGTTTTGCACATCTAGGGCATTCGTTCAATCTTGTGTGCTTGAAAAGCCCACTCCAAAATACCTAACGTACTGTAAAAACCAGACTTCCCCGAAGAAGACATGTCTTTCACACCTGGGGCATTGATTCAATTGCGTGTCTTCAAAGAACCCACTCCAACTACCCTGAAGCACTGTAAACACTAGATATCCTTGAAGAAGTGTTTTTTATACCTGGAGCATTGTCCTCTAGGATCCCACGAGAAGCACCCTAATGTACTTTAAAAACCAGACATTTCCGAAGAAGTTGTGTTTTTTACACCTGGATAATTGGTTCAATCTCATGTCTTCGAGGAACCTACAGTTGGTGCAAGGTTTTTACGTGCGTACGAGCGTGCGTAGCATAATTTTCTCGAAGAAAATGTGGTTCGCATATCTGGTGCAAGGTTGCGATGTCTGGAGTGTGATTTTTGAGTGCGCAGCTTATCACCAGAAGTCAAACTTAGTCGAAAATTAGTTTGTAGAATTTCCATATGGAATTTTCATGTACAATTTCCACATGGAATTTCCGTAGAATTTTTTCACTTGGGATCGACCCAACGTTCTTGTTACCTCTGCATGAATCCTCCTCGCGTCGGTGAGCTTCTTTGCCAACAGGTGAGGATATTCATCCAGAGTTCGGTCCTATTTCCACTTCCAACTGAACTATGGCCTTTGTTGATGTAACCGCATAATTCGTTGCATTGGGAAGTTAGTCCAATGCAACGTGACTGATTGCAAGAGCCGGAGACCTCGGGCGATGATTGTCGCGTGTTTAGTAAACTGACATTGTATTTGAAATTGTTTTTCTCAATTTAAAAAACATGAAAAATACATTATTGTCACCGTGTGCGTAAAATGCGTTTTACACACCCTTGTGAGTGCATGAAATGACTCATTTTTACGCCCTCATATGCACGTTTTACGCGCTCATATGGATATTGTCAAAAAATATCGTATGTAACATGTGCGTACAATTTACCCACTTGTGGTGATCGCGTGTGCAAAACCGCATGTTACGCACATTGTTACTGACGTAACTAAGGTTGATATAATTTACCTTATTTTTTGAATAATGTAAATTGCGTTTTTCGTAATACGTTTGTTTAATTAAGAATCACGTATACGCCAAAAATGTCTTAATATCTTATCTTAAATAAAGTCAAAATAAAGTTTGTAATAGTCATTCGTGTCGATTGCGTAATATATGTAATATCGAGTAAAATCACGCATTCTCAAGTCATGTCTGATCGGTTATCGTTTGTTTATTAGCATTCCTCGCAGTTCTACGATCTTTAAATTTAAAGTATTTTGAGTAGTTTCATCTTTCTCACGCAACATGCATTAGTCATGTATAATGATTGGAAAGTTTTTTGGACTTGTTGTCGACACGAGAAATAATATGATGAAAAACGACGCAATAGTTGTTCAGTTGACTATGTTAGAAAATAATAATAATTTGTTAATGAGTAGCTTCACATAAAATATCATGTTTATATGAATTGACTTCATTATTAATAAAAACGGCCGAAAAAAAATTTCAAAGTGTGGATAATATTCCATTCACTGAACATAGATAATATCATGTTTATTCAACAAGAAATTGTGTTTAAACAAAATGATGTTCATAGAGAAATTCAATTTCAAGGCTTGACACATAATTAATGTTGAATGTTATACTGAAAAAGAACTCATATAAAAATTTAGCAATTTGAAATTTGAACAGCTATGTAAGAAAATCATAGTGAAATTAATCATAAAACTACATTTTAACATTTGTTGGATCAAGAGAAGCTTTCAACATGTAAAAGTAAGTGAAATAATTTTGTATCTCGATAAACGATTTATAATAATGACAAAATATTAAGGAAATAAAAATCTGATCAAAAATTATAGAGAAAAATAGTCGATCCGTATTTGAAATATTAAAAGTTGAACATTTAGCTATTTGATAAATGAAATTGTTGTTGTTTAAAATAATAATTTATTGGGAAGTGAAAAAAAAGTAGACGGCTCGCTTTGTTTCTTAGTGCACGGTAAAAAATCCGTGGCCTAGAAGCCGTAGTTATGTGTTCAGGGTAACTTGAGGCCTTGTTTCTACCTCGGAAAATCAGAGAGATTTCCCATTGCAAGCAGGTAGAAGAATTTTCACTTGCATGGCCAGACGCACATGTATAGATGTATAGATCGATCAAATAAAACCAGAGCAGGAACGAGTATCGGGACCTTTTGCTCTCTGATCTTTGAATCGTAAGGTACGTGTAAGTTGTACCCGCGTGAAAAAAGTTTGCATGGCTCATGCATGGCAATAAACT
>CAKNYM010044648.1:27300-47023 GCA_932195095.1 Andricus curvator | reverse complement strand
CAACTGTCCCGTCTGCCGCGTAAGATCATCCGCGGCTAGAGACCTGACTCCAAGGAACAGTGTTGCCCGATGTTATCTCGCGTAAATTTCCCGCTCTTGCTTACCTTCTAGGACAGAAGGAGCAGAAGCGGATGACGTACACGTTCCAGTTGTGTCGGGATTGGTTGCTTTTAAAGAACCATGATCGTAGATTCCGGAGCCTACAACTTCTCACATAATAGGTAGTCCCTGCCGAAGGTGTTCCCGCGTTGTCGTCGCGGTAGGGCTTGAGCTTTCCTCTCATGAATTTGACGGCTATGTTGGCCGTAGAATTGCTACTGACAGGGTTTTCCATGCCAGACAGGCAGAGAACGAAGAGGAAAGTGACTAAGAGGAACACCAAAACCCATAAATAATGATGGAGAATATTTTAAAAATTTGGAAACGCTTGTCGCTACCCGAGGATCGTCGGGGCGCCCCTGGAGCCGCCGCTGGGGGTCACAGCATGCGGGATGGTGGTGATGGTGAGCTGCGAGATGGTCAGGCAGAACTCACTAATCAAACAGCTGGCCAGCAAGAACATCTGCGACATACGGTAAGCAGTGAAACATCAACTGTATCTGCTGAGGATGCTTTGGCTAGTGTTAGCTATTTGCAGCCAACCACTTCAACAGAAATACCGTGGGAGAGCATCAAGTGGGAAACCACAATGAGTGAGGAATTGATGCGTCTCTATTATGAAAGTGCGAAGTTTGAAACCTCACGCAAAAAAGGACAAAATTTTAGAACGAAATTTGCCGCAAAGTATCCTCAAATAGAGAAAGTCGCATTAAGAGATCTTATCGCTAAGGTGAAGGACATCAGGACTAATCTACTCATCTCAGAAGATCGAGCAATGGAGATTAAACAGCAGGTTGATTTGGAGTAGAAGAACAACGGCAATGAACAGCAGTTAGAGGAAGCCGCGTCACACGAACAAGCAGTGGCAATTGATGTTCTTCCTCAACCTGGTGATGATCCAGCACCACCACATCCTCCGGAGGTAGATGGCCTAATACAACCAGTGCCAGAAGCAGAGGTTCAACAACCAAGGAGGCGATTAAAATGGACACACCATATGAACAGAGCTGTGATGCGCTTTTATTTTTTGGCAAAGAAAAGTGGGCAAAGTGTAAGGAGAGAACATCATCGTCTCTTCTTACTTAAGTACTCAGGACTAGCCTCAATATCTGTAAACAAATTGCTTTCGGCTGTTGAAATAGCTGCCATCGAAATGGAAGTGGAACAGCAGCTTCCTATTGATGAACTTCCATTGAAAGATGTGGACAACGAGGATTTTATTGCAGCTGAAGGCATAGGTGCTAGGGATAATGAACATCAAGTACCGGATGGATTAGAACCACATCCGGACATTCTAAACGATGATCTAAACAGCGAAGTCCCAGAAAATCTACAGCACCTTGAAAGGAATTTTGGTCATGCTTTACTAGAGTTCAGACATGTAGAACCAACACAAAGGCATTCACTGCCCAAGATGAACATCACAGGTTATCTGCGTGCACTAATAGAGCACCTGAACAACAAGGTTTTACCTATGCATTTGAACGCAATACAAAATGCGTTAGAGGTGCAAAGTAAGGTGCAAATTGGGTCGACTGACTCAATATAAAAAAGGAAATCGAACCAGAAAACTGATACACCATGTTATTAAAATCATCCACCCTCGGTACATCGAGACATTGACACCAGCAATATTGGATGAGATTATAGACTCCCAGCGGCAGAGACTTGATTTTCTTACTGCTAGACTGCGTCGGTACAAGAAAAGTAGTGCAAGAAGGCAACAAAATCGAACCTTTCAGGCAGATGAAAGAAGGTTCTATTGTGAACTGAGTGTAAAGCAAAATAACCAACAAGACACCGAAGTTCCTCAATTGGAAGACATGACTAACTATTGGTCAGATGTTTGGGGAAAAACTAACAGAAGTAATTTGGACACTGCGTGGTTCCAACTGGAGAAAGCAAGAGCAAGCAATAACCCTGAAATGGAGCTGACGAACATCACAGCTTTAGATGTTTCAGCGGTTTTGAAAAAAGTATGTAACTGGAAAGCTCCAGGTCCGGACATGGTGCACAATTTCTGGTACAAGTACCTGACTATTGTGCATCCTGCGTTGGCACGGTGTTTTCAGAAGATCATCGAACATCCAGATCTGATGCCAGGCTTTATGCTACAGGGTACTACGTATATGTTGCCTAAGAAACCAGACGCTCAAAATCCATCTGAATTTCGACCGATAGCAGTAAAGATCTAGTCACCATAGACGCTGTTGCCATGACGCAAGCTCGTAAACATCAAAGGAACTTGCACATGGCATACATTGACTACAAGCAAGCGTTTCCTTCCGTACCATATGACTATTTGCTTGAAGTCTTAAAAGTATACAAAATTTGTCCACGCATCATTGACTTCCTAAGTCGTGCAATGATGCTTTGGGGTACAACAATCAAGTATTTTGATCATGGACAACCAAGGATAACTAGATCAATACGCATTACGACGGGTATATTCCAAGGGGACTCCTTCAGTGCATTATGGTTCTGTTTAGCGTTGAACCCATTGAGCAAAACCCTAAATAGCATGTCTCATGGGTTCAGAGTACATGATAACGAGGATGGTCATCAATTGACCCATCTTCTATACATGGATGACCTGAAGCTGTACGCTAGTTCGGACAAGAGACTGCAGCAAGTGATCGATGTCACAAAGCAGTTTTCCAACGATATCCATATGGAGTTTGAACTAGATAAATGCAGAACAGTGCATTTAATCCGAGGAAAATTAGGGACCGCAGAACAAGAGAACGATTTCGTGAATGACATCGAGACAATGGCTGAGGGCGAGTCATATAAATACCTGGGTATTCTCGAATCCAAGGGTATTCAGCATACGATAGTTAAGAAAAGCCTAACGACTGCCTTCACTACAAGACTCAGATTGGTTCTGAAGAGTTCTCTTAACTCGGCAAACAAGATCAGGGCAATGAACACCTATGCCATCCCTATTCTCACGTACTCTTTTGGGCTCATCAAATGGTCGAACACCGACCTCGAACGATTAAACAGAATCATCCGCGTAGAAATGACGAAACACCGTATGCACCACAGTAATTCGGCGATTGAAATGGTAGTTCTACCACGACATAGAGGGGGTAGGGGCATTGTAGATGTCAGGAAACTATGTGAGTCACAAATCATACAGTTGCGGGACTATTTTAACAGCAAGCGAGATGTTACGCTTTACAATACGATCTGTAAAGCGGACCTTGACTACACGCCCTTGAATTTGTCCTCAGAGGAGGCCTTGAATATCAGGGCAGAAACCATAGAGGAATTAGAAACGCAATGGAGACAGAAAGCCATCCACGGCGAACACCCCAAAACGTTAGATCAATATGAAGTGGATAGTGAGGCATCCAATATTTGGCTGAGAAAGGGAGTCCTGTATCCAGAAACGGAAGGATTCGTCATTGCGATTCAGGATAGGGTTGTCAGCACCAGGAATTATCGCAAACACGTGTTACATCAAGACGTGGTTGACCGGTGCCGATTATGTGGAGATACCAACGAATCCATCGAGCACATTATTGATGGTTGTCGCGTAATGGCTCAAAGAGAATATACGCACAGACATAATGATGTGGCGGGCATTATACATCAACAACTTGCCCTAAACCTAGGACTCTTAACAGAATGGATGCCTTTCTATAGATACATTCCAATGCCCGTTTTAGAAAATGAAGATTACATCTTATATTGGGATGTGACCATCCAGACGGATCATTACATCCGAGCCAATCGACCTGACATCGTGATGCGAGAAAAAAAAGGTGGAAGAGTCTACATCATCGACATTGCTTGTCCACTTAACCGAAATTTGCAGGCAACCTATACAACCAAGATAAATAAGTATAGCGAGCTAAGGCATGAAGTAAAGGCGATATGGAGGAATGTAAAACATGCATCTATTCATCCTATTGTGATTTCGGCTACAGGCAATGTGCGCGCAAGATGCAGTGAATATCTTGAACATTTAGGAGTCAGTAGGGTACTGGCGGCAGTTCATAAGGCTGTTTTATTAAACACCTGTCGCATTGTAAGAAACTTCCTAGACCATCAGGAGGACATTGACTAAGAACCTATGGCGTGATACATGGTAGCTCCAGGAAAGCATCCAGAGGCGACTGTTGTCACCTCCAACACTCACGGCCTGCGTAAGGATAACAGCGGTAAAGACAAACTGCAAACTACAACATGCTCCTAATTATGTACCTGCAACATCATCGCAAATGATTTCAAACATCGTATTAAAATAACTTATAACATCCTCATCTCATCAGTCACTTGACTTAGTCCGTGGCTATGACGAAAAACCGGGTTCACCCGAGAAAAAGTTTGAAAAAAAATAATAATAGGTAGTTAGTAAAATATTTAGGCCTAGGGTTGTAAAATAAATTATAATTAGAGATTTATTGTATTTTCTAAATAGATTTGAGTGCACATTTTTTTCTTTTTTTCGTTTATATATATATCAGATTTTTATTTTAAATAATTATACACCCTTTGTATAAAAACAAAAACTAGAATTTATTTGAAAAAATAATAATTTCAATAAAAAACATTTTTATATAAACCCTCATTCACTTTAATATCCCTTACTTTGAAAATAAAAGTTGTAGGCTAGATTTTCCAACTTTTTTGGAAACCTGTAGGAATTTTAGTCACCCGCAAAGATCCACAGGAGAGAGAGTTGGTCAAGTGTTGGCTGCGGCGGCGGTAGCGGCCATGTCTCTTAATAAGCTCATTTGAGACATGGGCGGGTGCAGCGTCCAGGATATTAGCTCATTTCCTGGACGCTAGAGGCGCGCGGCGGAGCAAGCTGGTACTCAGAGAGTTGAGCTAATACTACCGAGGTATCAGCTGCTTTACCCCGCCGCGGCAACCAGGCTTATAAGCTTATTTGCCTGGTTGCGTTGCGCGTTGTGGTTTCTTAACTAACTTCGTTCTCAAGTTTTTCTACAATATAAGTTAGACTATCTGTGTGCGTGGGTGGTGGGGAAATGTATAAAAGAAGGTGATCCTTTGATTTATGATTTCATTTGTAAAATGGATAAAAGATGGAAACATCCTTTCACATCGATGATTTGCGGTCCTACAGGATGTGGCAAGACATTCTTTGTAAAAAAATTTATTCGTCACATTGGTCAAATGTGTGATGCAGTTTTCGAACGAATAATTTTCTATTATTCCGAATGGCAACCATCTTATGTTGAATATGGGAAAAATATTGAATTTCGTGAAGGTTTGCCTCAGTCATCGGATTATTCCAATGATAATCGGGTGACATTAATCATTATTGACGATTTGATGCGTGAATCTTCAAATAATACAATAGTCGATCTTTTTACCAAGGGTAGCCATCATAAAAACTTGAGTGTAATTTTTATTTCGCAGAATCTGTTTCAGCAGGGCCACGGTCAACGTGATATATCGCTAAACGCAAATTATATTGTTGTTTTTAAAAATCCCCGTGATCGTGCGCAAATTCAACATATGGCACGACAAGTATTCCCTGAAAATCCAATATTTGTCCAAGAAGCCTACCACGATGCCACTTCGCAGCCACATGGCTATCTTCTCTTTGATTTAAAACAATCAACTCCTGATAATTGTCGCTTCAGAACGGCAATATTTCCTACCGATCCGTTTCACTACGTTTACGTTCCTGCAAAGGGTATAAAACCCCGAAACAGTGATTCTTCTGTTCCAGTCGTGCACCTGTGATGAAGTCGAAAACACGTAAACGCCCCATCGGTGTGAAAAACGCCGCAGCGTTGCGCGCTCTGTACCATCTAAACACCAATCAACGTCGTGAAGTACTCAAGACTGCTGATCCAAAACTTGTTAAATGTATTTGTGAGTGCGTGTTAAACATTTTACACGGGAATGTACCTCTGAAAAAAAGGGAAAAACTAAAGTTGAAAAAACATCGGCACGTGTTACGGAAATTATCCACACCGCGCGGTACATGGAAAAGTAAAAAAAGTTTTATCGTACAAAAAGGTGGGTTTTTACCACTTTTGATAGCACCCATTATCGGTTCACTTCTTTCAAATCTTTTCTCATCAAGATTCTCGTAAAAAACCACATGGAGCATGCTCGAAAAATGGTACTGGCGCCTAGTGATCGCCTGTCACAACTCCAACAACATAACTCAACCTATCAACATTTTCCACAACAACAACAGCAAAATGATGTACAAAACATAAATTTTCCTCTTCCAACCACCCAAACTCCGGGCAATGCGCTTAGTAGGTTGGATATGGAAATGAGTCAAATTTTAAACTCACAGTTGATGAAAGATGATCGTGAAAAATGGAAAATGTACCAACAAGTTCTGCAAAAATTTCTTTTCTTCACTGAGGTATCGCGAAAATCAACGCCATCAAACAAGTAAGTACCCAATGATAAGAAAAATGGTACGGAGGAGGAGACGAATTATATGGTAAATGATACAACCGTTAATACTGGGGATATTGTTTCGTCGGTTCCAAAAACATACAAAAATGAGGCAGAATTATTACTAGAAGAGTTGCAAAAATCGGATGTAAAAAATAGAATATATTGGGATAGAAAAGGTACAGTCTTCATCGATGGACGTCGGGTGGAAAATTCAAGCATTATTGATCTTATAAATGACGTATTACGACATAGAAAAAGAGTTGTCGTTCCTGGAAGGCTGCAGATTGCTAATTTCCTTCGCGAAATATCCATACCACGAGAGCTTGTAGGAAATAGTCAATATTGGAAAAGTACACGGCTTTTGAACATTTCGCCAAATAAAACGTCTACTCCACTTAAACGAAACAATACAAATAATAAATCACAAAGCGAATATTCAAATCTTTATAAATCTGCGCTCTCAACCGAGAACGAAGACGACGACGACGACGACGAACAGTTGGGAGAAAACTGTTCTGGTAACACTACATTACAAAATAATAAATCGCCTGCAAAGAAATCTTGGATATCTTTTCGTCTACAAAAATGAAAATATTGGAGGATTTATACTATGATCCACAACATCAGGCGTCATACGGAGCCCTCGAAAAACTTGTTCGCGCTACAAAAAACAAGTTATCGCGTAAAGAGGTTTTAAATTGGTTAAAAAGTCAAGATAGTTTTAATCTTCATCGGCCAGTCAGAAAACGTTTCAGAAGAGCAGACTATAACATTAATAATGTGGATGATTTGTGGGAGGCAGATTTGGTGGACTTACAGTCTTTAAAAACGTACAATGATAATTATTCATTCATTTTAGTTGTAATCGATGTGTTTAGCAAACATGCTTGGGTAGAACCACTTGAAAACAGGTCTACAACAGAGGTAAAAAATGCATTTACTCGTATTCTGGAGAAGAGTAATAATCGTACACCGATTTGCCTGCAAACTGACAAAGGAAAAGAATTTGTCGGTGTGAGCTTTCAGAAATTTCTTCATGATCGTGAAATAAAGTTTAGAGTTGCACGCGATCCTACTGTCAAAGCCGCAGTTGTCGAGCGTTTTAATCGCACTCTCAAAGAGCGTATGTGGCGATACTTTACTCACCGAAACACTCACAGATATATTGATATCCTTCAATTACTTGTAACAGCATACAGTAATACACGTCATTCTAGCATTGGTATGCCGCCATCTGATGTTACCCTAGAGAATGCATCCATTGCACGAAAAAATTTACAAAGACGTTATTTGAACAAGGATAAAAAGAAAAACCCTAAATATAAGGCTGGTGCTGTTGTACGCATCAGTCGTGCGCGTGGCACCTTCGAGAAAGGATATGAATCGGGATGGAGTGAGGAATTGTTTGTTATTAGACGGGTTATAACGTGGAGAACATATTCGCCTGTTGTGTACGACTTGGAGGATTTGGCTGGTGAAGTCATTGATGGACTTTTTTATGAACAAGAATTAGCAGATGTCAAGAATAAAAATGTGCACAATGACGAGTTTATTGTCGAAAAAGTAATTCAAACACGTGGGAAAGGTTCTAAAAAACAAGTTTTGGTCAAGTGGGCTGGATATCCTGATAAATTCACTTCTTGGATACCTGCTTCTGAGATAAAACGTCTGAAATGAATGAAGATCAGTTTTATCTCATTCTACCTAGTGATAGTAGTATGAAATATTATCCCGACAATAAAATCACGCATTTCACAACACAATTGCCTCAAGAAATTCGTTTACAAGGGCGTTGGGCAGTTGCTCTTACAGAGATTCAATTTCCACGCTCATTTCTTCATGTACGACCCTGGGAAAGTGTATTAGAAAATCGGCTTGTTCTCATGTTCAACGACGATCCAGATCCAGAATTTCCCGAGCAAAAGTATGATTTCTTTGATAAACAAAGTGATATCGTGGAAATATTTAAATTACCGAGAATATATTATCTTCAAGGCGGGTTACCTAAAAATTGTTATAAAACAGAGACAAAAAGACCAGAAATTCTCACTGGTACGTGGTTAAAACCAATAGTAGCATTTTTTCCGTCAGGTGTCTATGAGTCTCTGAATGAATTAGTGCGAGCAATTAATAGTACACCAGAAGTCAGCGAACACGTCCGCTTAAAACATGACCAGCTAAACAATAAGTACGTAACAGTGGAAAAAATTTGTAACGATGACTGTAAACGAGTTGGTAGTCATTTTCTTGCAATCAGCGAGAAAATCTCGCGCATTCTCGGCTTTGCACCTGAAACGCTGTTACCGACAGATTCTTACATGGCTTGTCAACCGGCGAGTCTCACAAATGGACTACCTGAAAAACTCTTTGTCTATTGCGATATTTGTGAACCACGCATCGTTGGAGATGTAAAATCACCACTTTTGAGAATTCTGTCTGTTGATTCGAAAAAATATACATTTGGCTCCACACAGGTGTCGGCTTTTTCAGCACCTCATTACATACCTCTACTACATACAGGCTTTCGGACCATCGAAATCGATATAAGGGACCATCTTGGACTTCCGATACCATTTGAGATTGGATCGTTGACAGTGACACTTCATTTTAAACAAATAGACCAGTTGCGATGTATTTTTCAACAAACCAAAAATGACTCTATACGACAATTATTACACGAATCAAGTTGGTGGAGGAGGACTTTCACAAATTTATATTGGATCTCCCTACCAAAGAGGACACGGAATTGGCAGTTTTCTCGGTGGACTTTTTCGTCGTGTTCTACCGTTTTTGACTCGTGGTGCACGCGTAGTCGGTAAAGAAGCGCTACGCACGGGCATGAATGTCCTTGACGACTTGGAACACAATATTCCACTAAAAAGTGCCGTGAAAACACATATTGGAGAATCTGGACAGAATTTAAAGAAACGTGCTATGGAGAAGGTACAAAACCTTATGAGAGGTTCAGGGTCTAAATCGCTGCTCAAGAGACAGAGACTTCAGTCAATCGGTGAACTCGGTGCATCGCGTATCGTGGGTAAAGTTGACAGCAACTCAAGAAAGATGAAGAGGAAGAAGAGGAAGACAAAGAAAGTAAAGAGATTGTCAAAAGGCGAAAGGAAGAAGAAGAAGACGAAAGGAAAAAAGATTGAGCGTAAAACGACTGTAAAAAGACGTACAAAATCAAAGAAAAAGAGCATTCTAGACATTTTCGCAAATAAATAATAATTTACGGAAAAATGTCTTTCTTACACTCGCACTCGTGTGAATGCTGGAAATCAGAGCTTGATCTATTTTCTCTACCACCAACTCAAACGTCGATAGAAGGTTCTCAGTGGGTTCACTACAAACCTATTTCATCACTCACTGACGATTCACCCATAGAACTTGTCGTTCCTGGCAACGGAGATGAGTATATTGATTTACCACATACCATGCTGAATCTCAAGATAGCATTACATGCACCAGAAAAAGCAAAAGAAAATGAAGCTTCTATTGCACAAATAGCTCCTGTTAATAATATATTACACTCAATGTTTAATCAGGTGGATGTATACTTTAATCACAAACTTGTATCACCACCAAATAATGCTTATGCTTACAGAGCATACATTGAAACATTACTTAACTATGGAACAGCTGCGAAATCAAGCCATCTTACAACGTCTTTGTGGGTAAATGATAGCCCCGGACAGATGGAAGCTATTGCTGAGGAAAATAAGGGGCTGAAGCTCCGTCGCGCATATTTTGGTGCTGGAAAAAAAATTGACTTGATTGGTCATATGCACTGTGATGTTTTTAATCAGGATAAATTTCTGTTGAACGGTGTAGAGCTTCGCCTTCGTCTCGTACGTTCTAAAGATGCTTTCTGTCTCATGGATCCTACGGGTCAGGCATCCATCCATATTGAAGAAGCCACTCTTTTAGTTCGTCGAGCAAAAATTAGTCCTGGTATTTTACTTGCACACACAAAAGCACTAGCTCAAGGGACAGCCAAATATCCCATTACTAGAGTAGAAGTGAAAGCACTAACCATTCATGCTGGTATACAGAGCGAGACTCTTGATAATGTAGTGCTTGGACAACTACCCAAAAGAATAATCATTGGATTTGTCGACAATGCAGCATACAACGGAAACGCCACGAAAAACCCGTTCAATTTTCAAAATTATAAAATAAATCACTTTTCACTATATGTGGATGGCATGCAGATCCCATCGAAACCTATTCAACCAGATTTTACAAAAAATAACCTCTACGTTGAGGCATACCACTCACTGTTCACTGGATGTGGTATTCATTTCCTCAATGAAGGAAATAATATAGATCGTGATGATTATGCACATGGGTTCTGTCTTTTTGCATTTGATCTTACACCAGACTTATCAGCACACTGCTACTCACATTGGAATCTTGTGAAGCATGGCTCTTTGAGAATAGAGGTTCGTCTCGAGGAAGCACTTGCACACACTATCAATTGTCTAGTTTATGCCGAGTACGACAATGTCTTGGAAATTGACGGTGCAAGGCAAGTTATTGCAGACTATAGCAATTGATTTGACGCAACAAAGGATTCGACCAGTTCGAACATGTATGGAATCCAGTTTTGTGACAAAGGAAGCGTCTCTAAACCGATTTGAGTACGTCAATACAGGACACTACACGCCCACGTGCACACCTGTCAACGGTTCCCATTTATACAAAAGACGCACGGCTGAGCTGGTTTAAACACGTCGAAACTTGAAAAATACACACCCGCAAACACACCTGCCTGCCAACGGATTTTACGTGTGGAAGGGGAAAGCTGTATATCTACAACCTATATAAGCCGGCAGTCTTCAGACGAAACCCAGTATTGGTAAAGAACACTTGCATCGTCTTAAATCGTTCTACTCATATAGTTTTTCGTCGCAGTCCTCGTCCTCGTTGTGAAATCTGCAATATGGTTGACTATGTAATCGAAATTCAAGGTTTTCGGGATCTTGATGACAATTTTCTACCAAAGGAGGTAGCTATCGTCACACTGGATCACAAGTTTGTCGCTCACTGGATCGCAGCACCACCTCATCCCTTTTGCGAACTTTCTACCTGTGTAAAACAACTTAACAATTGGCTCTCAAGATTCTATCATGGGATCGAGTGGTTCGAAGAAGACATTTCCATGAAGTTTCTCTACTCCAATCTTCGAGATGCAGCTAAATCTGCAGCAACAATTTACACACGTGGGCGTGAAAAAGCTAAACTACTACAAAAAATAATGAGTAGGCAAATTATCAACCTAGAAGAACTGACATGTCCTACATTCAAACAACTTCCAGACAAACGAGAATATTGTTTTCATCATGGAATCAAAAAGGAGGAGGATTACGCCTGTGCTCTCAATAATGCTATGAGAATCAAACGGTGGCTCGGTAAACAACGACAAGAGCAGGTACGATTATTGAACAGCAACAACAACAAAAGAACCAACAAACCATCTCAAAAAAAACCATTCCTGTTAAATAACACATCGAGGACGAGGACTGCTATCGACGGAGAAGATAAAAATCCAGTGTCTCCTATATTTGCATCCAGTTCGCCATCACACGCATACGAAGACGTATGGATGGACAATGAACAGCCTACAAAGTCTGCAAGTGCTTCAACTGACGGCGGCCCACACAATCGGTGTGTACCCGGCTGATCAAATACCGAAAACTTGGACACGTCCTGCTGCTATCGTTATCAACACTGATGACCACACAAAGCCTGGCTCGCATTGGGTCGCCATCTTCGTCGGCAGCTCAGGCAGAGGAATATACTTCGACAGTTACGGTTTACCGCCTCTTATTCCTCAACATCTTCATCGTTTACGAGGAAACTGTACCCTCTTCAGGTGGAACACGAAACTGCTGCAGAGTGCCTCTTCGAACGTGTGTGGTCAGTTTTGCATTA
The DNA here is from genome assembly GCA_932195095.1 of Andricus curvator. Lineage (NCBI taxonomy): Eukaryota > Metazoa > Arthropoda > Insecta > Hymenoptera > Cynipidae > Andricus > Andricus curvator. The sequence continues at coordinate 34,588 of CAKNYM010044648.1, read as the reverse complement.
TGTTTCTGCATTGTATGTGTAGTGGGTATTCTTTGCGCGAGTTTAATGCACTTTTTACCAATGATCTCATAAAAAATGATCAAATTGTGGTGCGATTTTATAAAAAACTTTTGGCTAAACATAAACTGACTTGTAAAAAAAATGTATCAGGAAGTAAAAATGGTGGCAGCGGCGGTAGTCACTGTGCATGCTCACTGCATAGCTGCAATCGTCTCGAATCTTGTGTACAAGCATGTTCTTCGAAACTTGCTACTTTGTATCTATATTAATCAATGTTTGTTTTATCACATATAAGGTAGAATTATTAAATAACATTTGCTTCATCGATTTTATCTCTTTGCTCTTTTATGCAAAAGAATATTGCGCCTACTCTCCTTGGCTAAGAGAGTATATTCTTTTGCATTTATTGTGTCTCTGTTTATAATGCTTTGTAAACATTATTTTAAGTATTCGTCTCCCTCATAGGCTAAGAGTTTTTTGTGGAATACATACATGTTTTAGATTTTCCTCTGCGTCTAAGACCTGTTTTACTATCCCTGTATTACTTATTTTTGTGTTGCTTCTTTAGCATATATGTCTGTCTTGTCTCGAGTCGTGTACATATTATTGTATCTCTTTTTTTAATCTTATATAAGTAACAATACATGTATGTTCTTTAGATCTAGATTTTTTTTTTTGAAAAAAATCAATAAAATGGTGAAAAATTGAAATAAATGTTGTCTTAATTTCAAATAACCCTTTTCCAACCTAAATAGAATGTAAGATTAGGATAATTAGCCTGCGTTGTAATTACTTCTCGCCTTTTCCAACTCGATGACCGACTACCTCTACTCTTGGACTAAAAGGGAGGGGGCGAGGCCCTTCCCCTTTTCCAGGCGAAACATCGCAAGTACGCACAGGGAGGGGGTGGGGCCCCCTCCCCTTTTACAACTTCGATACATTCATTAGATGGGAGGGGGTGGGGCCCCTCCCCTTTTCCAACTGAGAATCATCCATTCGATGGAATCATGTGTGTGACATCGCCCCTTTTCCAACTCAGAATAACTCATTCGATCAATTAGTATAAACGCCATTTTGTAATAAAGTCACGCCCCTGAATAACGCCATTTTGTAAGTAGGCCACGCCCCTCGACCAATCAGGTGAGACCCCGCCCTTTCCCCTACCCCACCCCTCCTTTTAGGCCACGCCTCTCGACCAATCAGAGGCCGCGCTATGGCCCAGGGTATCTACTTATATATTTTATTTTTAGTTTAATAACATAACCTAAAACTGAAATTGAACTGAAGTTTGACTAATAATCACGTACTGTTAAATAGTCAGTGACAGTGACTGACTAATTTGCCTTTTAATCAGTTATTTTTAACTAATTCGAATTTAAAGAGAATGCAAATATTCATTTTGGAATTATATCATATTATTAGCTTTTTTTAAATTAATATTATTTTGGGTGTATTACTCTGCTTTAGATTTGGTGGTTGAAGAAAAATAATTGGGACCCTTGTATATTACCTTATCAGCACTTGAAGTGTATTTATTATTTTTCGCCGAAATAATTAATATCTCCCGTACTAAGGAAAAACTTACGTAAGTGACTTCGCGATTGCGGTCTATTTTCTCATACCTGAAAATGTTAAATTCGACCTAAACGACAATGCCACTTACGTAAGCTTTTCCTTAGTGAGGCAGATATGGAGTTTAATATAATCTCAATACACCTTTTAGTTTTTAATTAGAAAAAATAATTATTAATTAATAATTAATTATAAAAATAAACTTAATATTGTAAAAAATAAAACAAATTTCGCTCAGCGAATAACACTATTTGCAAGTGGAGATATTTCAATCTCGCCCAGTAACATTTTTTTCCTCAGTTCACACTGTACCTCCAACACTCTCAGTTAGCACTTTACGCAGTACGTAAAAGGAAATGCTACAATTTCACATTGCGAAATTGGTGCGGGGTGAGACCCTATATTGGTATACCGAAATACTATTTCAAACTGCACCATCTACTTTGTAGCCCACTACCCATCACAGTATGAAAGAGGATATCTTACAAGTTATAAACTGTATAATTCACAATTTTTAATTTACAATGGGAAAATGTAACGTCTGCCAGCTTATAAGTGAAACCTTACAATGTGGAGCAGTAATTTAAACAGCGCCTACCAGTGCTATTCGACTCTACAATGCCAAACTGTAATAGGAGCTTTATGTATTGCTACAAATGGTATTTCGACCAGTATTCATTCAGATTACTGGTTCACATTGCATTCAATACTGTGAAAACTGCTCATTTCACAGTGGGTACGCTTTAAAGTTTAAACCTCAGCTTTACTGTTCGAGATTGTACATCTTACAGTGTACTTTCTTCCGTGTGTGGTTGAATTTTTAACTAAAAAAAGATGAATTCGCAACGAATATTGTGAGAAAAAATCTATTATAATTCAGAAATATTTCTTCTTTGAAATTCTGCTTCTACTCTAAAAACTGCTCGAAGTACTTTCTTTACGTAAAAGTTAGAAAGGGAACTTTCAAATTGTGACGAATTCTGGCTTGGAAAAGGGATTTTTCTAAATTTCTTTCTTCTGAATCCGAATTATAATGCTTTGAAAAATTCCCGTTCCATGTAAAAAATCATTTCTTGGTCTTCACGGTTTCCCAGTCAAATCGCCACCTTGTTTATTTATTCATGAAAAATTAGTACCTAGTAATTTTTCATCAAATTCCATTACTTCATATTTTCATGACATTACTGCATTTAACATTGAATTTCATTTTTATTACTCAATAGGTAAAAGAATTGGTTATAACTTTATGAGTTATTTATAACTTCAAAATTTGTTACAATTTTCGGTTACTAATATCATCCAAATAGCAAATGACAACGAGTTTGAAACAAAGTGAATATTTTTTTATAACAAAGTGATATGCGGTTGCATTTAAAAAAAAAGTGTTTGTAATAATTAAACAAAATTGTACTACTACATTTTTGCGATTTCTAAGCCTGTCTTCATTAGTTCTGAATAACAATTTTATTACTTTATTGAAGATATTTGTATATTCAAAGATCGAAAATCATATCGTTGAAATGAACCATTTTGCCGCTATATTGGCCACAGTATTGCTAAAAGAATGAAAAAACACACAAATTGGCTCCCCGACATTTGTGAGGAATTAAATGCAGAGTAATTTCAAAAAACAAAATCTTGAATCGGTTGAGAAATGTATTCTGTGGAGCTATTTGTCCGCGAAAATCCAGTTCTCGACCACTGCTACGTGACGAGACATTTTTCGTATTTTTTTTTATTTATAATTTCTTAACGAAGTCGTCTAAAATTCTGAAACTTTACTACGTTGTGTTTTCGTATAAGTAGGGCCAAGGTGCCCACAGTTGTTCGGCGTGCACACAGCTATTCAAACGGAATATCTATAAAAATGATTGCATAAAATGGGTTATAATCACTAAATATCTATGACTATTGTATTTGAGGAAAACAAGTCAGTTAAACAATTTTTCGCTTCTATACTTACAATCTTACAGCATTAGGCTTATTCAATTTGTGGAAAAAAGATTTTTTACTCCTGAATTGTGAATGATATTCAAGAAAAGATTACGTGTGTAGCTTGTAGACGCATGTGTGGCCACAGGCATACAGAGGGACTCAAAGGTCAAAAACTTTATTTCCCTTCAGTTTTAAGTGTGTGAAGTGTTAAACTTTATTTCCATACGTCCAGCTTTTAAGGTTAATTTAAAAGTAAGCATATCTACGAGTTTAGAGTTTTCTGACTCCTCTGGGCACCCTTCCTCTAATTTACTGATATATTTTTAGAGAAAATTTATTATTCAAAGAAAAAGTGGAAAATGACTGAGACATCAAGTGTTCAACTTTTTGGGAAATATAAACAGATAGAAAATTGTAGCTGAAGGGGCACACTGCATACGGGCGTAAGTGCCAAATTTCGAAAATGCGTTTTATTGGCCTAAAATAATTTTTCTAACCTGACTCATATCTCTGTAAAAGATTACGGTCCAGTTCGGTTTAGAAGTGGGTTAAAATCCAAGTTTGGTACTTTTTTTATGCAGTAATTTCATCTTTTTGCGTGTTCTTTTCACTAATAAATAGACCTAAGTAATAGCTCGAAAGAACTTTTTTGTTTTTTTTTATTATTCAAAAAAATAAAAAAGTTATGGAACTCTATGTGTGTCCATATTTTCGATTTTGGGCACGCACCGCACTAGTGATGAGGGGTTTTATCGGATGGGATTGCTTCTTTTAGGATGCTCTTTTCGCAGTCTGATAGAGTTAAGTAATGCACATGGTTATTTTCTTAAGCTTTCTTTTCGCGTTTCAATAGAGCCTAGCAGTACCTCGAACCGTTTGCGCGTTTATTTTTTTTAAATTAATCCTGTGAAAGTTAGACAGTTTTTTGCTTCTCCTGTAAAGTTCGGGGTTTGGCACTTACGCCCGTATGCAGTGTGGCCCTTCAGTTGTACACTCCTGAATAAACTGTGTAATGCTCAGAGTTTAGGTCACTCGGTGACCACTCAAATTCACCGTTATAACCTGTTTTTTTACTTGTTGTCACTTTTTTTCCTCCGTTCAACTCTCTTTGTGAGTTTGATTCAAATATTTCATCCACTTTCAAATTTAATGAAACCAATACTGTAAAACGCCGAAAAATATCAAGTCTTACATAATACTTTCCTTCAAAATTATGTATATGGGTAAATTCTCCACATACATGTCACATTAATTTGAAATGAGAACATTTTTCCAAACATATTTTTTCAAATGATATTTTGTACTTAAATTTAGAGTTAATAGCACTAAAAAAGAGCTTTTATAAACCTTCTCGCTACAAAATTACTTTGAGCACTCCTGGAGCATTTTGGCATTTTGAATTTTCAATATTCCTCTATTTAAGGTATATTATTTAATAAAATAAGATAATGCAATAAAATGTTCAATAATAAGAAAAGGACACATAATAAATCATCTTATCCAAAAAATAACAGACCACTTTTTCAAATTATTATTTTTTAAATAAAATTAATATAAAAACGTTAGAACATTATATTGTATTTGCTATGTTGCTACTTTTAATATCTCCGTATATAAACTAAAATTATGTATCTAAAAATCTTAGTTTTCATTACTTTTTGTCAAAAATTTTTCAGGTAATAGTTTATTATCGGTCTTCCCACAGGAGAAGATCTGTCAGAGAAGTAAGGTACTTCGATAGATGTTAATATATAATATATGCAATATAATATATCAATGAAAGTAATATAATAATATACATTTAATACATTTCAATGGAAAACAACATAAAAAGTCTACCTGGAGTTCTAAAATAGAAGTTATCCCAAAATACTTTGTCTAATTGTTTTATCCCGCTCCAATTTATATTGTTATCATTTATTCGTTTAGTTTTATACGGAAATACGAACATAATTCCTAGTTACGTCGACGGATACGACCCGAGTAAAAATAATTCAACTTGGCTAAGTCTTCAATTATCCCCAATCCAGACATAGCTAGACCTTTAACCCATGCTCAAGAAGATTTTATAAGTCTCACGCATGGGCGCTCGCGAGACTTTATTTTTCGTCTTGAAGGCGAACTTGAGACATTGGCAACATTATCCCAAAAATCTCCTAAGGCCTCCGAGAGTCATCAACATGGACGCAGAAAAATGGATAGTCAAACTTGAAGTGTCAAAATTTAGATGGCCAGTTTGATCTTCCAGATAGTACCAAGTACCATCCACAATTTTTCTTCATAGTCAGATAGACTATACTTTTATATTCTGTTTGAATATCCACAGGTGATTAGACTCGCTATCAGTATAGTCAAATCGACACTCCAGAATGTCAAACAGAAGTGGCTGCGTCACGACCTCTACCGAACGTCAAGCGAACACACCCCAGCGGACACTGTTATATAATGTGATGTAACAGTTCTGTAACAGGTTAAGAACATACTTAGACCATGGTCCGAGTAATGTCGTCCCCAAAGGGATGTAGCAGTTTTATAACGCTGTTACAGAACCATGTTCTGTCAGAGATCTGTAACAATTCTGGAACAGCGTTATATGTAAAAAAAAATTTAGATCAATTTAGGAACAGTGTTACAAAATAACCATGTTCTGTAATAGTGCCGTAACACATATGTAACAGTGTTACGATGTAAATTTGTTCTGTAATCGTTCAGTAACAATTCTGGAACAGCATTATATGTGAAAAAGTATTTTTAGAACATATGTAACAGTGTTACAATGTAAATTTGTTCTGTAATCGTTCTGTAACAATTCTGGAACCGCTTTATATGTCAAAAAGTATTTTTAGAACCATTTAGGAACAAGGTTAGAGAGGAAAATTGTTCTGTAATAATGCCGTAACACATATGTAACTGTGTTACGATGTAAATTTGTTCTGTAACAATTCTGGAACAGCGTTATATTTCAAAAAATATTTTTAGAACAATTTAGGAACAGGGTTACAAAGGAACATTGTTCTGTAATAGTGCCGTAACGCATATGTAACAGTGTGAGGATGTAAATTTGTTTTGCAATCGTTCTGTAACAATTCTGGAACAGCATTATATTTCAAAAAGGATTTTTAGAACAATTTAGGAACAGGGTTACAGAGGAACATTGTTCTGTAATAATGCCGTAACACATATGTAACAGTGTTAAGATGTAAATTTGTTCTGTGATCGTTCTGTGATCGTTCTGTAACAATTCCATAACAGTGTTACAAGGATATGTAACAAAAAAATGTTTTTTGTATTATTGCTGCACTTAGTTTATATTTTAAATAACACAATTTCACGCACGGTCCTCTATGCATATAAGCATACGCTTAAACCCGTTGAAAAATCGCACCAGCTGGGGATTCGAACCCTACCTGAACTACCTAACTCGAATTTACCTAGCCGATGCCTTAGCCAATTGCGCTATCGAACTGCTTGAACGTTCATGACAAAATCTCGGCCATGCTTTTTCGCTGAACAAGCCAGGGTAATCTCAGAAATATATGCATTATTTTTTTATTTTAGACATTGTCGCGCCCGACCGTCGGCACAACTCTGATCTAAGATTATTACAGAACAGTATGCCCTTTATGTTCCATTTCTGTAACACGTGTGACATTATAGTGACGTAACAGTTCTATCACTCTGTTCTATATTAGTTACATTGCAGAATTTCAGATCTGTTACATATCCTTACAGTAAACAGCGTTACAGAACAATGTGACCTTTATGTTTCGTTCTTGGAACA